>APFE031261595.1:28284-152086 GCA_000404065.3 Pinus taeda
TTTTTTAAATGTCGTGTATTTGTTTTTTATTAAGAATTAATGAATTGAACATCTAGCTTTTATTACTTTTATTTTTTAAATAAAATGATTATTTTTACTTCATAAAGCCTGGATTACATGGCCACAACTATTTACATCAGGTAAAACAAAACATAACTCTATAATTTCAACAACTTCCATGTTCCTTATTTTTAAATTAATAATATTTTTTAAATGTCGTGTATTTGTTTTTTATTAAGAATTAATGAATTGAACATCTAGCTTTTATTACTTTTATTTTTTAAATAAAATGATTATTTTTACTTCATAAAGCCTGGATTACATGGCCACAACTATTTACATCAGGTAAAACAAAACATAACTCTATAATTTCAACAACTTCCATGTTCCAATAGATCAAAGTAGGGTCTTGTTTCCTCTATGGGATCTATAAACTAAAATTCTACACTAATATATTCCATATGATCTACAAAATTGACCCAATAACAAAATGAACCTGTAGTACATAAAATATATAAAAATTAGGCATGCTTAGAAGGTCTGACTTCATCCTTGTCCATACAGAAGACAAACTTCCCTTTGCTTGTTCCTCCAACTATTGCGCCCACTCCAACCAGATATTGTGCCTCCTTGGCATCGAGGACAAACTTTCCTATCAAAAGCGTGTTGACCTCTACAAAAGGACCATCGTTGACTAGATCAGAGCTATGAGACATCAATTCTACCTCAAGCCTAATAAACTTCCATTCCACACTCACCTCCAAGCTCTCGAATTTCACTTCCATCAGAGCAACATTTGCTACCCCATTACTCTCCATGAAATCTATTCGACAAGTCAAGAGATCAATATGACCCATCAACAATTTTAAGAGGAACTTTGCCACCCTCTTCCACCTTGTCACTTCATCCTCTAGGGACTGAAAACCTTCCATTTCCATTGCTACATAGCTTACCAAAAGATCAGAAATTAAGGAGCACCACGAGGAATTAACAATAATTTGCCAAATGCTTGGAGGAATTACCATATATAGACCTATGACAATTGAACATTCCCCATCCCTTTCCATTATTGACATTAAATATCGACATTAAACACAAATCCCTACTAATCTCTGTGATAATATCAGACTTGTCCTTCACAAGGATCTAGACCAAAATTCCCTATATTGAATTAATGAATATCGAGGAAAGACTATTTGTCGTCCCTTTGGCATTAATATCAAATTGTGGGAACTTGCATCATTGAGGCTTCTCTCCATCTAACTGTGAGACAATTTGGTTGAGACAAGCTTGGGGATTAGAGTAGAACAACTAGGCTTACCACATATTTGCATGAATGCTCCAAGCGTACCCACATTAATTCTTAGTTCCAGACCACTATGCATGCAAGAGTTCAATTCCCGATGGTTTTGATCTTGTTTACCACCAACCTTAGATGGCCTTTGATTCATGGTCATGACTTATGGCATGGTGATAAAAACTTTTCAAATTTCATTTATTTCAAATACTCGTGTTTAATTCCACTCCACGATTGACCAAACGATCGGCTACCCCATCACTAGTAGAAAATGAGAAATTAGTGACTAGGTGACTAAAAAAGTTAGTCACCACAGCTTTTCCAAGCGAAATACTACAAAAAATGAGCAATCTTAAGTGACCGAACTAAAAACGACTAACATAAATCACTCATTTAGTTGCGGGTTAAAATATGTGACTAGATAATAAGTAATACAACTAAAAATGACTAACGTTAATGACTAATTTAGTCTAAGAACAAAATACAACTACCTAACAAGTACTACAATAATATGAATCAATTTTTTTATGTTAGTCATCTTAATTGTGTCAAGCAATCTAAACTTACAAGTGATAGGGGATTGAAAGGTTGTTAAAGATTGGTTGAAAGGTTATCCTTCCTTAAACACTTCTTCATCATCACATGGTCTATAGGTGAGCCAAATTTGCATTATTTATCTCTAATAATTTGTAATTTTAAAAATACATATTTGTAATAAAAAAAATTATTTTCTGTATTTAAAAAAAAAATCTATTCATTGAATCTAATTGGATCTAGTTCCAATTTGAAATTAATTTGAAGAACAATTTTAATTTTTAAGACTATAATATCAATTAAAAACTACTTTAATTTCATATTAACCGACCTAGATCCATCTTAACTCTGGATCTATCAAGCGCCGAGAGGGATCCAATCTCTCGAGGTACAAACATTTTTTCCTAGTACAAAATGTTTGCACCTCGAGATATTGGATCCCTCTCAGCACTTAATAGTTATAGGGTTAATATGGATCTAGGTTGGTTATATAATACTATATAATATCTATATTTATATGTGTGTCTTTTTGTTATTCCTCTCTCTATCTCAACCCCCAAACATACACAAACTCTCTCTCCCTCTCTTCCCTTTCTTTGTCTATCTCACTCTTCCCCTTCTCTCCCTCTCTATCTATATCCCTCTCTCTATTCCCTCCCACTCTCCTCTCTCCCTTACTCTCTCTCCAAGACTCCCTTGTCACCCCCACTCTCTCTCCACCTTTCTCCCTCTATGTTTTTCTTGTTCCCTCCCTCTCCTACCCCCTCCAATTCCATCTCTCTCTCTTCATCCCTATATTCCTTCCTCTCTATCCCTTATCTCCTACCTCCCACTATATCTCCCCCCAAAATCACTCTCCCTCTCTCTCTCTCTCTCCCATCCAACTCTATGACTATCTCGCCCCCTCCCTGTCCTTCTCCATCTCTATGTCTCCATATCTCTCCCTCCCCCTTCTCTCCCTATCTATATCCTCTCCTCTCTTCCTCACTCTCTCTCCATCTCTCCCTTATCACTCCTCTCTCTCTCCACCTCTATCTCTCTATGTATTTCTTCTTTCCTCCCTCTTTCCCACTCCAACTCCATCTCTCTCTCTCTCTCTCTCTCTCTCTCTCTCTCTCTCTCTCGCTTCCTCTCGTTCCCTCTCTCCTACATCACTCTCTCTTCCCCCCATCACTCTCTCTTTCTCTCTCTCTGCCCTCCAACATTTTCACTATCTCCATCCCTCTCTCCACCCCCTCGCCAACTCTCTCTTAAATTTGATCACATTATATTGTGTTTAAGAAATGATCTAAATTAAAAAAAATTAATTGGTTGTAAAATATCAAACCTATATTTTGGATCAATCATATCGAAGAAAATAAAATAATGAAAAACTTTAAAAAATCATGCACTATATTAATCTATTAAAGGACAATTTGCTTGCCTCATCCCTGGATCCTTAGCTAAGATGAAGTATATATATATAAATAAATAATATATTATATATATATATTAATATATAATAAATATATATTATAAAATAATAATATAGCTTAGCTTAATTTTATTAAAACCTTAATTTAATTTCTATGGGAATATTTTTAGTAGTCGTGAGGATAGAGGGTTTAGATATATCTCAAATTGTAATATTTTCCCTTTTAGATTCAATTAAAAAAATGCTGTAAAATTAAATTAAAATAAAATATTTTTACTATGAAATAAGTTATGGATTTTTGGCACGTGGTATTGTTAAGCCATGGTATTGGCCCATGGTATTGTAACAAAGCTGATATACAAGTTAATATCCATGGTAAAGTGAGAGTGTACATCCATGGTTAACAATATTATCATCTTGTTATAAAACATTTTGATTGTGAAATAATTTATGTCTTTTGGCATGTGGGATTGATAATCCATGGTATTAACCCATGGTATTGTAACAAAGACTATTTTTTACAAGTTAATAATATCTACCATAATATCCATGGTAAAGTGAGAGTGAACATCCATGGTTAACAATATTATCATCTTGTCATAAAATATTTTGATCGTGAAATAATTTATGTCTTTTGGAATGTGGGATTGATAATCCATGGTATTAACCCATGGTATTGTAACAAAGACTATTTTTTACAAGTTAATAATATCTACTGTAATGTGAGGGTGAATATCCACGGTTAAGAATCTTGTCATATTGTTATAAAATATTTTGGTTGTGAAATAAGTTATGGTTTTTGGACTTGTAGTATTGATAAGCCATGGTATTGGCCCATGGTACTGTAGCAAAGCCTATTCACAAGTTAATAACAAAACCAAAATATAACAAATTGAATTTTATTATTTTTATTAATTTATCTTTTTTTTATTAATGAGCCATCTTTAAATCGTTTTACAACTCATCCAATTATTTTTTACTTTTTATTCTTTTAATTTCGGTACAAAAAAATTAACGAATTCTTATTAAAAATAAATCATTTAACCAATTGCAATTTATATATTTTATTTTAATATTATAATATTTCTTTATTCATTTCCAGTTTAGCGTGGGTTAAATATAATATCTGCAATCATAAGATTTATTTTAGAATTTATAGAAATTTCTTTTATTTTTCATTTCCAGTTTAGCGTTGGGTTCAAATAAAATATTCACAGATTACAACATCACATTGTAGCACTCTGCATTTTTCTCTGTGTTGTTAATATCTGCGTGGAAATGCCAGAAGAAGGAAGCCATCAACGTGATCTATGGATTTCATGGGATTCGAACTCCAAATGGAGTTTGCATGGGAAATGCCTTAGGAGTTTGCATGGGAAACACCTTAGGAGAGTATCAACGATTAGATGGAGGAAGGGAAAGGTCATGAGATTCGAACCCCAGATGGAGTTTCACACCCCAGATGGGAAACTCCTTAAGAGAGTACCAACGATTAGATGGAGCAAGGGAAAGGTCATTCAGTGGAGGAAGGGAAAGGTCATTCAGTGTGGAAATTTTTGCCATTTGTACATGGGTATGAATTTGGACTCTGAAGGGTTCTTCCTTTTTACTAAAGATGATTTTTGTTTTTATGGGTAAACAATTTAGAGGGTTTATATGATCAAAGCATAAATTTCATCTAGAGTTGAGGGTTTAATGATCATGATAATGCAGATCTTCATTGCTGACAACAATTCATAAAAAAAAATGCAGATCTCGATTGTGGCCAACAATTCATTAAAAGACAATGCAGATCTTGATTCCCGCGAACAATTCATCAGAAGACAATGCAGATCTTGATTGCGGCCAATAATTCATTAAAAGACAATGCAGATCTTGATTGCCGGGAATAATTTATCAAAAGTCAATGGAAAAGTAAGCATTTTTCATGTCCTTATTATACAGATTAGTTCGCTTGCGGCTAATAATTTATCAAAAGTCAATGGAAAAGTAAGCATTTTTCATGTCCTTATTATACATATTAGTTCGCTTCTCCCTAACTTTTCTAGGGTCAAAATGCATGAAATTTTATTTTTTATTTTCACCTTTTTTTAGTGGTTGATTGTGGTAAACATTTAACATGTAATGTTTAACATTTAAAATTTTTTATCATGTAGGACCTATTTAGAAATCAATACAATTATTATTATGTATAAACACAATATAAATTTAAAATATAAAGAGGTTTATGAACAATAAAAAATAGGTATGGTAAATAAATAAAAATATAAATAAACTCGAAGTATGGTAAATAAATATAAACCTCTTTTTATACTTACTCCAAAGGTATGGTAAATACATAAAAATATAAATAAACTAGAGGTATGGTAAATAAATAAAACCTTTTTTTATATTTAGTCCATAAACCTCTTTATATTTAAAGAAGACTAAAAAAAGAGGTTTTATTTAGGTGAAGCCTATGGGCCAAATACCATGGGATAAATACCATGGGCCAAATACCATATTTATAAAAGAGGTATGGTAAATTAATAAAAATATAAATAAACCAGAGGTATGGTAAATAAATAGAACATTTTTTAATATTTACTCCATAATTCACTTTATATTTACGAACACTCAATAAGGAGGTTTTAGTTAGGTGAAGCCTATGGGCCAAATTATTATTAATACCATGGAAAAAAACATTATTAACCCTAATATTAATATTAATAAAAGTAAATATGGCACATGGTATTGACCAATAAAACATTTTTTTATATTTATTTCATAATTCACTTTATATTTACGAACACTCAATAATGAGGTTTTAGTTAGGTGAAGCCTATGGGCCAAATTATTATTAATACCATGCAAAAAAACATTATTAACCCTAATATTAATATTAATAAAAGTAAATATGGCACATGGTATTGACCAATGGTATTCAAGTGGAATGTAGCCTATTTAAAGGGGGGAATTAAAATAGCATAGATCCATCTTTACTATGGATCTACTAAGTGTAGAGAGGGATCAAATATCCTGATATTCAAACTAGAATACAGTGAAAAAAGATTTGATCCCTCCAGGGGCTTAGTAGGTCTAGAGTAAAGATGGATCTATCCTGGCTGTTTGTGCAATGGAATCTACCATGCCCAAATTCAAAGGGGAAAATACTAGACCTTCCTCAAACTTTGTACATGAAATTAAATTTTCTTGTCATCATGAACATAAAATCTTTTATGTTTCATCCTAGATTCTGATCTCAATGCATATTGTTTTAAACCATGTTACTATATTTTAAGTAGAATATACTTAGATCCATTACACCTTACAACTCTCCAAAGATTTGTTAATTTCACCTAAAAGGAAGGAACCTGAATGGCTTTTGCAATTTAGACTCAATGCTTACAGATAATGATTAAAAATGGAAGAACACAAATAGTCTGATAACTTTTACCCACCCATCAATTTCCAAGACCTTTTCTATTATTATAAACCTAAACAGAGAGAGTAGAAGAAGAAGAGCAGCCTGGATGAGGTGGACCCTGACCTCCTTCATTCTTTTCAAAAGCTGGGCATGCTCTTGACTAGAAGAAGAGATTGACCAACGTTGTTGTAGATGTTGTTTTTGATAGTGTTTTCATTTCTACCGTGCATAGGTATACTATAGGAAGTTGAGGTTATCTTTTTTTCATTATAAGAGGTAACTCGGGAGTATCTTGATCTAGTTAGGAAATAGCTTGGTAGGTTTGTTCCTCCTTTTGATAACTATTATGCTGCATTGTATGTCTTTTTTTAGTGATAACTCTTATTAAATCCCCAAGCACACTTGTCACCCATTGAAATATCCACTTATTTAAGGATGAATGAAATGGAGACCAAGCAGTTTGAGAGGACTCTTATTGTTGTAGATGAGAGGAGTTCGATGAGGTGAGAGGAGTTCTCTGACATATAGATGCACTGCACCATTTTATGACACCAATCATCTCCATGCCACAATAGTGGATCTCTATTGCACCGAGGGAGAAATGATAAAGTATTACACTGCAAAGAATTGGTATGTTGGGGATGAGGAATACAGACGTGGGATTTATAATTTTATTACGAAAATAGGTTTGAGCGATGGAGACAAATCAAAGATTTCATGGATCTGAGTAGAGACTACTTTGACAATCACCTGGAAATACTCAAGCATTGTTTTGAAAGGCAATGATGTCAATGAGAGGTATGGTTACTCATCTCTCACTTCCAAGATTTTAATATTATTTCAGTTCCAAGAATGCATAATTAATGCAATTGTTAATGACTTGGAAAATGCTGCTGCTAGGATGTCACCTTTAAGGGACAACTTTTCTATTGAAATTTTGTATAAATATTCTGTCCCATATAATACCACTAACTTACACATTTTTGATGACGACCAAAAAATAATTTACTTTATGGAGAATGCTGACGTATTGAAGGACACAACAATCGGCAAGGATGAGCACAAAAAGGCACTGTAGGATGCAACCAATGCAAGTAAACAGAATCTCATTTCCAACGGTGTGGTTTCATTAGAGAAGTTGTATGATCTGCAAAACCACTTTCCGAGGCTCATTAATGCCAAAACCCACAGTTCCACGTTGTTGCATGAGAAGATCAATAAGTGTTGTGCCTAATTATGTTTTGGATTCTAAGTGTGTGTGTGGTTGAAGTCTAAAGAGTCTTGTGACACTGCATCATTTGGCTAGCCTTCTGTCTATATTCCTTGTGTTGGTTACATATTTTGGCTGATGAAGTTCTGAAGGAAAGTATGATCCATCCATAACGAGAATTTTGGTCCAACCATGAACCCATGGCTAGTCCGGAAACCTCATGCCTATACTTAGTTCTTTTGCTAGTGTTCTTAATCTTATGTAATTAGTAGAAGCGGAAAAGGGGAAAATGTAAATGAGCAAACCTAAACCAAAGATCTTTATATGATTCTCTGAAGGAACATCCTCTTCTACTCTCAACAAGTCGGGATCCATGTTCTGCCCCAAAATTATAAAGTGTCGATGTAGAGTTCGCTTGAAATAAATAAATAAAGGCGAAAGAAGAGAAAGGCTTTCTACACAGAGAGGTAAACCAAGAAACTCTGTTGAGGTACTGTCCAATCTCGCTAGCAGCGGAGCAATTTTTTTGTTCATGAATGACTCTTCCAGGGTATTGTCTAGGCCTACTGGCAGTGAAGCAACACCAGAGATTAAAACTATACTTTGAATATATTAAGCTCGCTAGCTCAAATACCCTTCCTAACTCAAAAAATTGTGATTACACTGAATATTATGTTGTGTTCAACTGAGAAGGTATAGAGGGAACCATGTATACCCATGGGGTACATGGTAAGGCCAAAACGATCTGCAAGATGAGTCAATACTCCCCAAGGAACCAAGGCTCTGCACAAAAGAAACTAACTAAGATAGAGAATTTGGAATTCAACTAGTGCGTTGCCAAGTGTTGTAGTTGCTGCAACACCCTCTAAAATTTTGACTTGCACTCAAATTTCAGAGCCTTTCTTGGTATTTTCCTTAATTTTTGCAAACACTCAAGCTCATTCCATGATTTTTCTTGAAGTTCTACGACCCTTTTTTCTTGTTGGATTAATTGTCGTCTTCGGGCATGTTTGACTGTTATGTAATGTTTGCGAGCCTATTCTGGTGGTTTCAAAGGTTAGTATTTGTGAAAATGAGATTTCCTAACCATGTAAACATCTATCACACTCATACAAAAATTCTTGAATGTTGTCGTAGAACTGTCGTCTCGATTGTCCCAAATTCTATCTTAAGTGTCACACTTGTCACATCTTGTTGTGAGACAGTCATATAGAGGGGAATTCTTTGTTTGTTTGTTCCGATGATCTATGTTTTCATGTTGTAAAATTATGGTAAGTGTGCTATCATAGTTCAAGTTCATCATGATTCCATCTCCCTCCTGCACTTAGCCATTTTTGGAAAATCTTCACGACCGGGAAACTTAGCTTCATTGAGCCCTAACTGAGCTTCATATTGCACAGTGTGCAATCACTATTCTCAAGGGCTATGGTTCTATGCAATTCCAGAGTCCAACAACCTCCATTGACCTCCATAATTGCGCATTTGTGCCTCCTAGTCTTCCTTGATTTGCACACTTCGCACCTTCAATCCTCACGATTTTCCCTTGGCTATTGGAATTGTGCAATGCGCCGAGATCCTAACCTCCCTTGACCTCGAAAACTGTGCAGATGCTTCCTTCAGTTCTCTTACCTTAGTCGAAGTTCACTGCCCCCATAAATTACACAAATTTTCCCTTCAAGCCTCTCTATTTCCCATTCCCTTCCTTGCCTCTTGAAACTGTGCAATCTGTCCTCCCACGGTCCCATCCCATAACAACCATTGCCTGATTGAGCTGTACAATTCTGAGCCTCAGTGGGCACTGTTCAATTTTTCTCTTCAGTGAGGATTGTATAGAAGGTTTCCTCAATCAAGCCTGAGCTACACTTTGCACAGTCTCAGTGATCATGATCTCCCCCTATCAGCAAAAAATATGCAATGCATAGTCATTGTGCCCTTCCTCCTAGTCTGTGACTTATTCCGAGCTCAATTCATGGATAATAATGCATCATGTTAGACTAGGGATTTTACGGATTGATGTTGTCCTCCCATAAGTGAATTGTAGGAACATGTATACTATTAAGTCATGGAGAGATGATTAATAAGGAGAAGAAGTAGGGAAGCATGCCTAAAAACTCACTTGTAGTTGAACTTACAAGTGGACCTACCAAGAGCAAGCAAAGGGACACAAGTTCTTGATGACCTTCCAAGACTAAAGATCATTGAATACCCCGCATCACCAAGCTATGCGGAGGAGAAGAGAAATCATATCCAAGAACACATATGGCACTCAACGACAATAATGACTTGACATTACCACATCATCAAGCTAGTCCATGTCAGTAGTATCATATCAAGTCATGTCATGAGTTATCATATGCCACATCACTATTGTGGACCATGTATATTGTAAATAAGAAGTCTAAAGGACACACATGAATATGAAGAGTCATGTAGGTTGAAAATTCATAGGAAGTTAAACAGTCATGAGGGTAGTAAAAGAGTCACAAGGGGAAAGCATCACCCCTTTGGTTATATACACCCCCTCATTGTATGAGCAAAGGACTTTTCACCTTGGATCCTCACACAAGGCATTAGAGAGACCAACGAGTTCTTTGAGGAGCAAGGAGTAGATGTCCCACTAATAGGGCTAGTGATGTAAAATGTAAATATGTGTCTTGGCAGTTTTTCTTAATAAAAGAAGCCTTTCAAGGCTAGCCCGTTCTTCCTGCATGAATTATGAATGTTTGTAAGACTATTTTGTGGACATTTGTATTTCATGTTTTATTTCACATGTACTAAGATAGTTGAATTATTTCAGTTATTTTAGTGCTTATCTTATTGAGAATCTGTTGTAATGGTTGTTATCATTGTCTCATCCTTGTGGACTATTCCGCAGGATACTAGACAAATCTTTCCTTTTTTATTGGTTATAATAATCATCCCATCCATTGTGGACTATTCCGTTGGATGTTAGATGGATCTTCCTCTGTTTGATGGTTGTAACGACTTTCACATTCGTTGTGAACTGTTTCCTTGGATGTTAGACAGGTCCTTATGGTTCATGTGCATCTCTTCCTAGGTGGTCCTATTACCTCTCACTTAGAGGCTCACTTTTCTCTCCCCCTTTGTAGTAGAATAACTTCGACATGGTTGCACTGCACACTCACTAGGAACACTCTCCTTGCTTTTCAAAGTTACCATTGCATCACTCTCTTCTATTGACAGTTAGTGCTAAGAAAAATATTTAAGGATTTGGCAACCAGACCTTTATATCAAATGGGAATCCTACACCAAACGGTGTGAGGTATGATTGGGACTTCATATCTGGGAGATCCCCTGAATGTCGGTAGGTCCAACACCAGCAACAGGAAGAAATATGGATGTGTCTCATTTCAAAAAATCTGGAGCCTCTGTTTATTGCCATGTCTCCAAGCATTCGAGGAATAAACTTGAGATGACTGCAAAGTTGGGAGTTTTTGTCAGTTATACTGAAACTCCACACAATTAGTGGGTGTACTTACCTTACCTAATAATGATAGTTGTGTGAAGGGATGTAAATTTTGATGAGGAGAAATCAATGTGATGCTCTCTTGAGAGGAGAAACGAATCCCACGAGAAAAGGATTTTTTAGCTCCAAAGGAGGAGCCTTAGGAAGTTGTGGAGCAACCACTAGTGGAGGAGATGAGAGGAGGCCAAGTGGAGACATCCAGTCAAGTAAAACCATCCAGAGAAGGTAGAAATAGAACTATGGAAGTTGATAGATTGGTGCAATATGTGAGGGAGAATGTGGAAGCTCCTTCAAATTTGTGTAGGCAAAGGAGGTCACTTGAGAGATACACTAGCTACATGGCTCTAATGACTGAGGTTTTAGAGACTGAACCATCCTATTTTAAGGAACCAGCTGAGAAACCAGTTTGGGTTGATGCAATGGTGGAAGAATGTGAATCCATCATAAAGAACAGTGTTTGGGAGGTGGTCTCAAGACTGACAGATAAATCAATTGTGGGTTTGCGATGGATCTTCAAGGTTAAGCATGTAGCAGATGAAAAAATAGAAGTATAAGGCCATATTTGTGGCCAAAGGATTCTCTCAAGTTGAGGGAATTGACTATGAGGAAAATTTTTCTCCCATAGCAAGGTATTCATCCATTAGATCAATTCTTTCACTAGTTGTGCAGATGGGGTGGAAGATGCACTAGATGGATGTTAAAATGACATTTCTCAATGGTGTTATTGAGGAGGAAGTGTACATAGAGAAACTAGAAAGTTTTGAGAGATTTGATTAGGAGTCTCATGTGTGCAAACTCAGGCAAGCATTGTACAATCTCAAACAAACACCCCAAGCTTGGTACACTTAGATTGATAGTTATCTCATTGGATTGAGCTTCACCAAAAGTGAAGCGGATGTGAACCTCTATCATATTTTGGTAAGAGGTAAATTGCTTATCATTGTTTTATATGTTGATGATTTACTATTGAAAAGTGATGAGAGTTGATCAAATATTGCAAGGAGGACCTTGCAAGGGAATTTGAGATGAAAGACATGGGTCTCGTGCACTACTTCCTCGGGCTGAAAGTATGGCAAGGTGATGGGGAATTGTTTGTGTCTCAAGGAAAGTATGTTAGTGAGTGATCTAGACTTATGCAGGAATGAAACAAAATATAGATATAAACATAAACATAGATATGTAGCACAAATAAATCTTCATTTCATTAATATCAAAGAATTGAAAGATGCTTACATATAGAATGGAAATAAACTAGCTAGGGCGATGGTAGCTTATCTGTAATAGGATAAGTGGCGGCTAAATTTCTCTTAAATGTGTTAAAATGAGGCTCAAGGTAATTTTTATTATTAAAAAACAAAGGGAAACCCTAAAGAACTAAAACCGTAACCTAAAATATTGAACGCCAAGAGTTTGTGGGCCCCATTGGGGTTAGTTGGGTAGCCAACTTCGTGGGGTCATAACTTGGTCATATTATCTCTGTTTGGTGCATACAATACCTCATTAGAAAGGTATCTATGAGTAATATAGAATTTGTAGCAAGCCCTTTCCTTTGGCTATGGGCCTGCTGCAAACCTCAAAACAAATGTTGTTTAGGGTGTTAAAATAGCTTTAGAAATTTAGGACCCAAAAAACTGCTAAAAATAGTAAATGATGCTATAAACAAAGGAAATTGTTGAAACTGACTAGAGGTATAGGTGGAATAGTTGGGTGTCCACCAATATCCACCTGGATTAGTCCTTCCCCCTTAAGAAGAAATGATCCCCATTGCTTGCAGAGCTTCCATGAGGCAAGGAAATTTTTATTGAACCTAGTCCCTGGTGATCCACTTGCCCTGGTGAAGGAGTTGGATTACTTTGACAACTCGATATCGCTAGGTCCTTTGTTGGAAATTGTTCTTCATTTGAGTGTCCATGATCCTATAAATTGCAGCCTATTCAATACAGCTTGGGTTGAGCTATGTTGGTGTTAGTTTCTTAGCAACGTCACATGTGCCCAACAATGGGGGAAAGTATGGCTGCAACCGATCCACATTCAATAATGGGTGCAGGCCAAGGAATGGTGGAATGCTGAGCTCAAAATAATTTCCCCTATAGCCTTAGTGATAGTGTAAGTCCCATTTCAGATCAAGCGAAGGTTGCGGTGGGCCCCAGTGAGGCGCTCCTTCTGCAAATGTAACCAAAGTTTGTCGCCCACATGGAACTTGTGTGGCGCCCGATGCTGATCATGACATTGTTTTTATTTAGAATTTTCTCTATCCAATATGTCATGGATCTACTTGAGGATGTGATAGATGCACTAAATGCAGTTGTTAGCCCTATCAACTTCAGACTAGACATGAGCCGACTCTTCCTGAGTAGCTGCAAATGGTATGATAACATCAATGGGACATAGTGGATGGAATCCTATTCCCACTTGAAAGGGGTTATGGTCAATTGAGCTATGGAGAGCCATGTTGTAGTTTTTTTGGACATAGGGGAGGCTCTCATCCCATTTGCATGGGTGCTTTGAGTTGTACATGTGTAGGATGTGCATGATCATCCTATTGACAACCTCTATTTAGCCATGAGTTTGGGGATGCACGGTCATGGACTTAGTGAGCTTGGTATCCAACAATGGCCAGAGGCTTGACTAGAATGCACTTAGGAACCATTTATCTCAATCTAAGATAATGGACTATGGAATCCCAAAGTGTAACCATACTCGTTCAAAGAAGAGTTTGGCAGTGGATTCTACTGTGACACTCTTCTTGCAGGCCACCAAAATGACCATCTTAGACAATATGTTGACAACCATGAAAACATGGTTGTTGCACTTCCTGGTACAAGGAAGTCCTGGCATGTAATCCATGGAGATGGATTCCCAGGGCTAGCTAGGAGTTGACAGAGGAGTATATAGGCCTTGCTTCTTTATTGTCGGTTTGGAAATGGCATAGGAAGTGCAGGATCTGATGTACTTCCCAACATGTTGTCGAAGGTTCAGTCAATAACAATAATTTTGCACCACTACCATTGTCTTTTCTACTCCAAAATGTATAATAACCTGATTGTAGTGTGCATCCCAAATCATCTTGGAACACTCACTTGAAGGAACATAGAGGTGTACCAGGTGTCATAACTATGTGTTATGGAGATGAGAATCTAGGACTTTCTCACAATCTAGGAGCATTTGGTATGTGGTGTCAAATTCTAGATCACTCTTGTAAATATGTGACTATCTCGGTGGCATAACATTGTGTTGTGGAGGTGAAAATATGGGACTTTCTCACCACCTAGGAGCATATGGTATGTGCTGTTGAATTCTAGATCACTCTCATAAATATGCAACTATCCCGAAATCTCACATCCATAAGAGTTGAGCACAATGGTTAGCACCACAACCGATGGTTGGTTGAGGTAGTCTGCAACATTATTGGTGTTTCCCTTCTTGTACTTAATGTTCAAATGCAATTTTTGATGATATGTGGACCATTTCAGATGGTGATGGTTTTGCAACTTCCCTTGTTTTTGTATGAACTACAAGGTGGCTGGTTTGTGTGGATGATCATTTCCTTCCCCAGAATGTAATCCTTCCATTTTCGACGGGGCTGCACAATGGAATACATTTTATTTTCATATGTTGGATACTTCTAGACTATATCTAAAAGTGGTTCACTGTGATATGCCACTAGATGCCCCTTCTGGGTAAGAAATGCACCAACCACATAGTTGGAGGCATCTGTCTCAATTTCAAATTGTTGTTGTGGGTCTGGTAATGTGAGCACTGGTGCAGAGTAGAGGTGATGCTTCAGCTCGTAAAGTGCCTTCTATTGGGATTCTGACCAAAATAACTTTTCTTTCTCTCCACCCTTGGTGACTTGACTCAAAGGCCAAGTGATATGAGATAGTCCCAACAAAAAGTTGCGAAATAAATTGGCAAGACCCAGGAATCTACAAAGCTTTGTTAGAGTGGTTTGGGCTAGCGAATCCCAAATAACTTGTATATTGGATGGGACCACATGTACACGCCGCTCATTAATGATGTACCACAGATATTGAACAGGGTCATACCAAAAGTACATGTTGGCTACGTGGGGCCTGCCCTAGGTTCATAAGTGATTTAACCAAGAAAATCTCGGTACTACTGGCCCTTTCGGCAATAGTTCATGGAGCGCGGATAAAGGTCTCACCCGAAGTAGTATAGGAGGGTGTTGTAACCAGGTTTCCACACCCTAGGGATGTCTTGATGAAGGTTCTGGAGGTTCGTGGTCCAAACCTGTGTGCTGGAGCTGCTCCACACAGTAGCCTGTGCGCACCTCTGTAAGGGGCGCGAATACAGTACAACCCTGACCTCGATTCTTACTGCGCTATTATATTAGTACTTTGACTTAGTTTCTACGGGCCCAATATTCTTATTACTTATTCAACTTTTAAGTAAGTGCACGTAATAAAAAACAATAGAAATGCATAGAGATAAACAGAACCATAGATGCACAATATTCCGAATTGAACTAATCTTTATTAATAATCCTTTTCAAGTTCAGTTCAATTACAGACCTGACTCTGCCCTGCCCACTCAGCTGTAGGGGTCCACTCACTCAGCTGCAGAGCCTCTTCCTACTACTACGACCTAATACACTTTAGATCCACTTCTATCTTCTAACCATGCCTTCGCATCTATCTATTATTTTCTTACCAAAAACTATATTTACACTTAGAGCCTTGTTCTATTTATACAATCCCATGGTCTGCGTACCATGGGTAGGTCGACACAACTTTACATTATTTTACAATTCTTAGGGTGGACAACCCTATGACTCATCTTAGACTTTTGCGCTCCGCGTTCGTACTTCGCAGAGTCTTTCCATTACATTGACCAAAACTCGGGCTTTAAGCCTCAAAAACATGTTGTGGGGGGATCTTCTGCCCAACAGGCCCCCAACACAATCATCGTGACTCGTCCCGAGTCACTCTACTGGTGCAACGATCTTTGAGCAAAGTCCATCCAACTGTGCCTATGTTGCGCAAAGGTACACAGTGCATTGTTTTTCTGTCTACTGGATTTTCTCCATTTCGGCATCTGAATCATCTGCATCTGACTTGATTCTGTTCTTTGGTGTTGGCTTCTAGTACTTGTGTTTATAGTCTTGCACCCCTGTCCAGCTTCCCGAGTTGCAAAGACTATGATTTGGTTGGTTAGTCAGATAGCTGGCCCACCCGTGTAGAGCTTCAGGAGATTGCCATTTACTCTTCCTGGGAAGGGTTCTCCATTAAGTTTGACTAGCTGGACCGTGCCTCTGCCTGTGACCTCTTTTACCACATATGGTCCCAACTAGTGCATTCTGAATTTTCCAGGAAATTTTTCAAACTTGCTGTCATACAGCAGCACTAAATCGTTTACCTTGAAGGTGCACAACTTGATATGGAGGTCGTGCCAAGATTTCTCATGCTGTTTTTGTACCTGCTGATGGAATCCCGCCATAAATCATTCTTCCTCGAGTTCTTCTAATTGCGCGAGCCTCCCTTCCAAGGCTTCGTGGTCCGACATGCCTGTAAGTGTTGTTATTCGCAAACTAGGTACGATGTATTCTATCGGCATGACAGCTTCTGCGCCATAGACTAACCTGAAAGGTGTTTGACACGTCAGTTTTTTGCATGTGGTTATGTATGCCCATAATACAGCAGGGATGCATAGGTCCCAGCTGTTTCTCTATGCATTACATACTTTGGTCAGCATAGTCTCCAATATTTTGTTGAATTCTTCTACTGCCCCATTAGCTTGCGGGTGGTACGGTGTACTTTACTAATGATACACCTAGAACTCCTCGGTGAGCGCGCTGATAGTTTCATTCAGGAAGTATCATTAGTAAAGTACACCCATCCGCGGTCACTCATTAATATTTTCGGGCAACCAAAGCATGTCAACACGTTGTTGAACAAAAACTTCGCAGCCGTAGTGGCCGTGCAGTCCTTAACCGGCTGTGCTTCCACCCATCGAGTTAGGTACTCCGTCGCGGTGATGATGTAGTTCGCACCCGTCTTTCCTTGAGGTTTGATCAGCCCCACAAAGTCAATTGCCCATTTTTCGAACGGCTGCAGTGTCATTTGTGGATTGAGTGGCTCTCATCCCTTCATGATGATTTTCCAGTCCTTTGACATATGTCGTAGGCCTGACAGTGTGCTTTTGAATCTTGGTGCAGGGTTGGCCACCATAGCCCAGCACGAAGAATCTTTTGTGCAGTCGCACATCCTACATAGTGTCCTCCTGCAGCACCCCCATGTGCTTCCATGAGGATCTATCCTCGCTCAAATTTGGGTACATATCTTCACAATATCTCATAATTTCCCATTTTGTAGAGGTGCCCCACGATGACAGAAAAGTCCATCATGTGCACCACCAATTCCTTCTTCTGTTGGACTAAGTATTCCTTCAGCTTAGTCCCTATAGTTAAATGATCAATTATATCTTCGACATGGCCGTCTGCAACTTGCATTGCAAAGAGTTGTGCATCAGGTAGTCCCTCCTCCAAATTTGTTGGCTCCTCGCCTGTCTCAATTCATGATAAGTGATCTTATCCTGCATTTAGGCATCCCAGCTTGACGATGACCTCAAAGTCATATTATTGAAACAGTAAAATCCATCTGCATATGTGCCCCCCCAACACAGGCTTGTTCACCTGGTATTTCAATTCGGAATGATCGGTATACATCTTGAAGTGCTCGCCAAGTAAATAGTGTCAGTATTTATGGAGCGCGTACACCATTGCCAACCCTTCACACTCAGTAGTAGAGTAGTTCTTTTCAGCTTTGGATAGCCACTGACTCACGAATGCGATCGGATGATCCATGCCTTCCCGCCTTCCTGCGTGAGT
This sequence comes from Pinus taeda, assembly GCA_000404065.3. NCBI lineage: Eukaryota > Viridiplantae > Streptophyta > Pinopsida > Pinales > Pinaceae > Pinus > Pinus taeda. The sequence continues at coordinate 46,480 of APFE031261595.1, forward strand.
ATAGCTCCCAACGCAATACACGATGCATCAACATGTACATGAAATTCCACTTCCCATTTTGGGAAGACCAGGATGGGAGCAGATGTCAATTTATCCTTGAGAACATCCAAACTTTTCATATAATCACAATTCCAACAATATGTAGTGTCCTTTTTCAATAGTATTTCCATTGGCACTGTTATTTGGGCATAGCTCTTGATAAACTTTTGATAGTAACCAGTGTGCCTCAAAGTAGAACGTAGTTGTTTGACACTTCGCGGTGCTTCCAGATTCAGAATAACAAAAATCTTCATAGGGTCCACCATTAGGCCTTGTTTGTTGACCACATGGCCTAGCAGGTTTCCAAAGTGAACGAGGAAGGTGCACTTTTTAAGTTTCAATGTAATCTGGTGTCAACAGCAAGTATCCAGCATCAAACGTAAGCTCGCTACATGGTGTTTAAATAACCCAAAAACAATCCAATCATCCAGATAGATCTCCAAGAACTTGTGGGTGTATTCCTTGAATGGAGCCACCACTATGTGCGAAAATATCACTGGTGTGTTCTTCAGTCCAAACGGCATAATGGTGTATTGAAATCAGCCCCATTCTATTGCGAAGGTTGTTTTGCTCCTATCTTCTGGCATGATATTGATCTGATGGTACCCTGAGAAGCCATCTGTGAATGAGTAAGCTTCCTGACTACCAACATTCTCCAATACTTCATCTGTGAACAGTGTCGAGAATGGATCGTGAACATAGGCATCATTAAGCTTCTTGAGGTCCACGCATATTCTTATTTCACCCTTTTGTTTTTTCTCCTGTACTACCATAGGACTCACCTAGTCAGATTCTTCCACTGGTTCAATAATTCCAGCTGCGAGAATTTTGTCTAATTCATCGTGGACCTTTTATTTATACTTGGGATTCAAACGGTAAGGTCATTGCTGAATTGGCTTTGCTTCCGGTTTTAGCATGATCTTCATTTTCCCTAAGTCGCCAATGATCCCCTTTATGTCTGTGATTTTGGTCAGGAACAAGTCTTGATATTCGCGGAGTAACTCAACGAACTTATCTACCGTAGCATCATCCCAATAGTCCCCGAGTGTTGCATACTTCAGCTCCGCTTCTATGCCAATGCTTACCTACTTTGTTTTTAGCAGCGCGGTGATTTCAGGATCCTCATTTGATGGTCCTTGAATCTCACAACAGCCTTCAGTTTCTGGAATATTAATATTTCAAGGGTCGTCATCATCTTGCTCTACCTGCACTTTATAACATTTTAGGGCGCTGCTTAGTTGGGTTGCCCATGCTAGTTGAAGCATTTCTAGTGGCTCCTGTGGTATTTTGAAGATGGCAACAGCACATCGTCAACAATATCTGAACATTGGTCTTCAAATGTGAATGTTAACAAAAATCCCTCACGCAAGACAGCCCATTCACCCGTACCATGTTAGAGTTCTGTCTCAGTATACTAGTTCATGGGTTTGACATCTAGGGTATGGTAGAATAATTGTACCCATTCAGGCTATGGTTCTTCCCCATAGGCCTTGGCCCATTTCGCGAGGTGCGTGCATGGGTCATCTCATCCATCGTATTTCTCTTCTAACCGTAGTTGTGCTTTCCCAAATCATAGGTGCGTCATCCTTCTACATCCACACTAGTCCTCAAAACTTCCTTGATGTGTTCCCCACCAGTGTGCAGGTGTTGTGCATAGCGCCCACTTCAACGCATCACATCGATGTTGTTTCAGTACTGTGCTTTCAAACTTTCTCAAGAATTCATCCACCATTATCAATCCATCATATGTTGGTAGCTCCTAGGCCTCTGTCGTTACGCAACGCAGTGATCTAATCATCATGTTGCAATTCAATGTTGTTACTTTGTTCAACTGATTCTACTAGCGCTCTACTTCTTCGTCTGAATCCGAAGTGCAGAGCTTTTGTGCTCCCATGAGATTCTCCCATCTGCAGTTGGATTCACCCAATCTTGGTCTTGTGCAGTTATCTTGTAAATACAATCTAGCTCATCGTCGTGCACTGGTTCAGTGTAGTGCGCTCCTTCGGCTGGGTCTAGTGGGACTACTACGCGTAGTGACTTTTTCTCGAATATCATCTTCCGCTTCTTCAAGTTGATGAATCCATTCATATCGGTGGCCCAGTCTATTCCTAACAATGCGGGATATGGCTTTTTGTCATCGACAATCTCTATCATTTCAAAATCCACCTGTGTACTTGTGCCTTCAATATCAACTGTTACCCCTTGCATCCTCCCCATGGGCAAAATCTTCTGTTGGTTCGCCATTAATAATTTAATAGGGGACCATTGTAACGTGGGCCTGCCCATGTGTTCCCATGTTTGCTTCGGTAACACATTCACGTCCGAATCCAGATCTAGGATTACCTGATCCATTTCATACTCACCAATCTACGTAGTCAATCTCATTTCCCTCCCAGTGCGCAATGCATGCTTTCCCAATTTTTGGACTACGTGAGGTTCTCCTGACCCCACGCACTTGGTGATCAGCTCCTGTAGTCCCTTAACTGCCTTGTTTTCATGCAGCACTTTCATGCATGTCTCCAGAAAGGTAGTAAGCATTGAAGGATCCATTCCTGGCTCTGGTTGATTCTTAATACCTGAAGTGGAGGCCTCCGCGAAGCTCTTCTTAGCTTCCATGAACGTCTCCTTTGCACGTTCTAAGTCAAACTCAGGTTCCTTTGCAGGAGCCTTGTGAACCCATGTATCTTTGTCGGGTTGCTTCCCCTTATCCTCTCTCATGGTCGCACTACTTCTGAGTATCATGTTCACATTCGGGTCTTCTTCGCATGGTTCAGACCTCATCATTTATATAGTCTGAGTTTGAGGAGGCTAGAATACCCGTTTTTCACACATCTGTGTGATCAACATAGGGAAATCTATTGTTTCATGATCAAACTGAGCACAGTACGAACAGGATATCCTCGTCGGGTTGGTACAATCATAGGCATAATGCCCTGGTCCTCCACAATTATAACAAATTAATTGTCCACGGCCCCTTCCTGGTCCCATTCCTCCTCATCCTCAACCTCGCCCCTGAAATCTAGCGTGCGCCATACCCACAGCTGCTTTTAGGGCTCGCGTTTTTGTTTGCATCCTATAGGCTGGGGTCTAATCCATCATTAACTTGCAGTTGTGACAAGTGTGCTCATCGTGGCCTACTGACCTGCCGAAATTACAAAACAACTGTTAGGGAGTCTGTGTATACTTCTGCAACAAATGACAATTATTCGTCGCATGTTTTCCTCCTATCTAACAGATCACGAACCATAACACGGGTGCTGCAATTGGCCCTTCCTGTGCCTCTGGTCTCAATGGCATTGGCCCCCCTCCTGCCAAGTAGTTCACAAACACTAGACAGTGATCCTTCTCATGGCCATGGCCTTTGCATTTTATGCACCATACTTCCTCGAGCACCTTTGGTCGTGGTGCTCTATCCTGCTTCAAACTTTGCATTTCTAGGCATAGATTTTGTAGGTGCACATGGATTTGTTGAACTCCCAACCCAGGGTCTTGTGTCAGGGTCTCATGTAACCTCATCGCCATTTCCAATACTTCGGCCTGGGTGGAAATTTTTTGTTGTGACAACGCCATCCTTAAGTGCGGTGTCGGAGATGCCACAAACCATGTGTGCTACTGTGCATCCGTTAACGTCATATTGGCTTTGCGGATCGTACTCTTTAGCCTTTGGTCTAGATTCCAGGGGGTCTCACCTGGAAGCATCACGATCTCTTTAAACCCAATGATTGACTGTGTCTCTGATTTTTGCCTGCTAAATACTCTGTTCATTCTAGATCTCTACTATCCCTGCATTTGGGTGGTCGTTAGAGTGCTTGATATACCATGTAAATGCGCGATCTTGTAGCACGCTCACCATGGTATCCTTCTTAATATTGTCATCTGTGACACATTGTGCTTCCCATACTGCTCTTACCACAAACCAGAATTGGCCCAGGTCTTCATTACCTACTCCTTTGAATATGGATAGTTTGATCGTGCTTGCTATGCTGAATTGTGGGGGTGGTGGATGTGGAGTGGATGGAGATGGAGGTGAGGGAGGTGAAGTGGGAGGTGGTGTGGGTGGAGGTGATAACCACGTAATGTGTTACCTTATCAAACTGGCCACACTTCTCAGAGAGACCTTAGCGAGCTCTTCCTCGCTCTCTCGTGAAGGTGAAATTAAGGGATTGTTTTCTAACTCTTCGCTTCTTTTGTAGATATTTCCGCTCCGCATTGTCCCAAACATTAAAGTATTCGCATGAACCTCTTTTCACATAACATCATATTAATCTAGGTATTCAAAGATTTATTATACTTACCTCGTGGTCCCTTGAGTAAACGTCATTATGCTTCTCTATAGCTCACGGTCATGTCTACCGCAAACTCAGTGATAAATTCCCCTATTATCTAGTTGAGCCAATGGTCCACATCTCGTGTGATATTATCTTCTATGATTCTAGTTTGCACTCTAATTCTGAAGTCCACACTATTAGTTTGTCGAGCCTACACCTTCCCTGGCTGTCGGCTAACCTTGCGATCCACTCATACAGTTCAGAAGGAAAGGATGCAAAGAAAATCCTGTGGATTTCCATATACACGTAGCGATCTAGCCACTTTTTCTCAGATAGTTGCTGAGTTCTATTTTCTTGTGTTGTGAACTCATGAATCTTCTTGTCCAACCACTCTTCAATTTCCTTCTTTGTTGGGTTCCAGTGGCACAACATCATACATCCCTTAGGCAGATCTCAGTCCCGGCAATGGAACCATTTGTTGGCTACGTGGGGCCTGACCCAGGTTCAGAAGTGATTTAGCCAAGAAAATCTCAATACTACTGGCCCTTTTGGCAACAGTCTGCAGAGCGTAGACTGAGGTCTCACCCGAAATAGTATGGGAGGGTGCTGGAACCAGGTTTTCGCACCCTAGGGATGTCTTGATGAAGGTTCTGGAGGTTTGCGGTCCGAACCTGCACGCTGGTGCTGCTCCACGCAACAGCTTGTGCACACCTCTGTAAGGGGTGCAAATACAGTACTATCTTGACTTCGATCCTTACTACGCTATTATATAAATTTGACTTAGTTTGTGTGGGCCCAATATTCTTATTACTTATTCAACTTTCAAGTAAGTGCGCATAATAAAAAACAATATAAATACATAGAGATAAATAGAACCATAGATGCACAATATTCTGAATCTAACTTATCTTTATTTATAATCATTTTCAAGTTCAGTTCAATTACAGACCCGACTCCACCCTGCGCACTCAGCTGTAGGGGTCTGCACACTCAGCTACAGACTCTACTAGGCCTCTGTGCACTCAGCTGCAAAGCCTCTTCCTACTTACGACCCAATACACTTCAGATCCACTTCTATCTTCTAACCATGACTTCGCATCTATCTATTATTTTCTTACCAAAAACTATCTTTACACTTAGAGCCTTGCTCTATTTATACGATTCCATGGTTCACAGGCTAACACAACTTTACATTATTTTACAATTCTTAGGGCGGAAAACCCTATGACTCATCCTAGACTTTCGCGCTCCACGTCTGTACTTCGGGGAGTCTTTACATTACATTGACCAAAACTCGGGCTTTAAGCCCCAAAAACATGTTGTGGGGGGATTCGCTACCCAACAGTTCAATTCTTCAAATTGGCACATAATTATGTTTTCACAAGGTTTAGTGGACTTATCAGATATGTTGTATGTGCTCTTCCCAACTCTGGCTGAAAATTAGGATGCCATCCAGGTCACTCCCATGAACAAGGTGGTGAAGGGCCACAAGATGTTGTCCATCAATTGCATTAAGATTTTTGGGGCATTCATCAACCTGAAAGGCATGAAAAACCATTCGAAAAGGCCTTCCTTGGATTTGAAGGAAGTATTCCACACATCGGAGGGTTCAATTAGTAGCTAGAGAAAACTGAACTTCAAGTCAATCTTGTTGAAATATTCCCCCCCTTGAGTTGGTCCAGAAGGTCATCAATCCATGGGATTGGATACCTATTATGTACAATGATCTTATTCAATGACCAATAGTAAATATAGAGATTCTAGGGTATATCCTTCTTCTGTACCAACATGATCAGTCTCCCATATGGTGATGAACTTGGCATGATGTGCCCTTTCTACAACAACTCCTGAATATGTGTCTTGATCTCATCGTTCTCCAGAACAAAGCATCTATAGATTGGTCCATTAGGTAGTGGTGTTCCCAGGGTCATATTGATGGAGTGCTTGACCTAATAGTGTAGCGGTTCCCTTGTGGGTGAGGTGAAGATCTCCCTGTACTCCTCCATGACCTTATCCATCTACTATTGTCGTGTAGAGGAGCCCTATCTAGATGTTGTGGATGTGGTCTCAATCTTCCTGTTGTACAAAGGGTGAATCATAAGGAAGAAATTTCCCCATCTGGGAAATGATCTTACTGCATTGTTTTAACAGAGATTAAAAAAGGCTAGTAAGCAGTGATACCTATGGTATCCTATACAATTTCTAACCGTAAGTGATAAAACTATAATGACATCAAGATTCATATATAGCATGATGCTTCCATAGGTATGGTTGACCTAATAAAACATCACAGACTTCTACAAGGGGCAATATCACACAATACCTCATTACAAAGGGCTTGATAATATAAGGTAGGTGACACTACTAGATGACATAAATATCTCGCCCTTGGTGGAGCCACCTGATGGTGTACGTTTGTGGGTGTAGCGTTATTGACAACTTCAATATCTTAACGACCTCAGTTGAGATCAAGTTCTTTTGGCTCCTTCTATCAATGATGAACTACACCGGTGAACCCTTTACCCACATCTACAAGAGGAAGAGGCACTCCCCCTCCCCTATATCCTTAGGTTCTTCCTTTTGGAGCTTGGTGGTGGCTACCGTCGTAGTGGGTTCAACGTCAATGATTTTATTTCCCTTTTCGGGTTCCGACTCAAAGTCAGAGCATGCATCCATCTCTAATTATTTCAACTTGACCACCAATAATTTCTTCACGCGACGTTTGTTCATGTTGTGAGTGGGAGCTTTATGGAATTCACACCACTTGTCGATGTCTTTTTTCACCTTCCCATTATTCATGGCTTGCGGCTTGGAGGAGTTGTCCTAGGGATTCATAACCTGAATCTACCCTTTTATTTATGGGTTGGGGGCACCTTTGCTCTACTTTGGGTTCGCAAATCCAAAGCCTCACTTCTTCTAATTGAATTTACGCTCAACCGAGGCAGCATATCGTTACGCTGCACCAAGTGAGGAGATGTTTAGGAACTCCATTTCCTCATAAATGTATTTTTGCAAACAAATGTGGTACTTGAGCATGAGATGTTTCTCAGAATATTTGATACCCAACTTTATGTGTAGGGTATGGATAATATTCATCAACTCATGCACATCTTGATCCCTTTGTTCCCACAGTGTAGTCGATTGTATGTGCTTATCATCATAGCTCCCACGGGGTAATATTATTCCTCAATGGTGTCTCGGAAAGAATTCCAAGTGGGTGGGGTGGAAAAAAGCAAGGGTTCTCTCTCGTCCCTCTATTCACAGTAGGTTTCCCACCAGTCCTTAACATGGGGGGTGGCTTTGAGGAGTGAAAAAGTAATATTTTCCCTATTGGAAAAATCATGAACCAAAAACCATCCTTCCAACAGATTTAACCATGAACCGAAAAAATATATTACAGAGATTTTGCATGGAGAGTAGTAAACCCATGGAGACACCTCTAATGACCAACTGGAGGAAGGAGAATGCTACTTTACGTGAAGAGGTTGAAGCTACCATTTACATAAGCTATCAGGTTCACTTATGTATCTTTTGATCGTGCGACTACATATGTGCTATGCGATCAACCAACTGAGCCAAGCTATGGTTAGGCCAAACAAATTGTATTGGAAGGAAAGAAACGTGTTTTACAATTCCTCAGAGGCACTACCCACTATGGACTATGGTACAAAGGGACAAAGGAGCTGAAGTTGCATGGATTCATAGATGTAGATTAGGTAGGGAGTCCATCTGACCAAAAGAGTACATCATGTGCAATTTTCAGTGTTGGGTCAACAAAAATTTATTGGTACAATAGGAAGGAGAGGTTTGTGGTACTCAGCTCAATAGAAGCTGTATACATGGCTACAGGTCAAGCAACATGTGAGGAAATTTGGATGAGAAAGATAATTATGGAACTGTCTGGTCAGGTGATGGATCCAACTGTGATCTATTGTGATAATCAGAATTTCCTTAAGCTCTCTGAGAATCTGGCATTTCACGATCGATCCAAGCATATAGATATTCAATATCATGAATTGTGGGGTTGTGTGTAGAGGAGAATAATATTGCTATAATACATTCCAACAAGGGAAAAAGATGTTGACATCTTGAAAAAGGCTTTATCAAGAGGGAAATTTGAATTCCACAATTTCAAGATAGGGGTGGTTGATAATCCCTTTCTTGCTAAGAGGGAGTGTTGAGAAGTGTAGCAAGAAAGACTCAATTTGACTTAGCCTTGGTCAAATTGAGAAAATTTGAAATTTCCACATCAACAAACAACTTGGAGGTAGTTAACTGAGGTGACATGGCTCTTGTCACTCAGTAAATTCAAGTAAGTGGGATTTTATTTTAGTTTCATGTGTTTATTTCTAATTTGTAGCAATCTAATCCAATTATTTCTAGTTGTACTAAGTTAAACGAGTTATAATAGTTAATAGAACTAGTTGGAGGCTATTTGTGTAGTGGGACAAAAGTCTAACTCAAAGATCATCCTGTTAACTGATCAATTAACCAAACATAGCTCATGCATGCAAGGAATTCAAATTGCTAAGCTATGGTGGATATTCCAAGGTGGTGTAACATCAGTTGTAGGCTAGTCTTGAGTGTACAGATCTTGCATGCAATCAGTGATCAATCCTTGGGAATTGTGCAATCATTTTGGAGGAAATTCTTAAAGAATATGGGAAAATTTCCTCAATATTTGTTCAAGGAAATAGGAGCTCAGGTGGAGGCAGAAATATATTGAGTCTGGGTCAGAGCTTCTCATTGAGAAGAGAGAACATTTATTATGTTTTAGGTTGAGCTCAGAGATGGAGCTAGCAATTGTAATATATTCTATATTCATTTGATTAATGCAAGTAGGCTTGAGGGGTTTTTACCAGTTGGTTTCCCCTAGATAAATCTGTGTATTTATGTATGTGATTGATGCGTGCTTGTGAATGATTTTCTAAATTGTGAATTAATTTCCGTAGAGCGGTAAAATAGAATTGTGTCTCTTGATGTAGATTGATATTCTTAGTCAATTTCAATTCTATCACCAAATTTCTACAGTTAGTTGCCGTCTAAGTCATCTGTTAATGTAAGAAATTGAATTACTAAATTTAAATAAGGCACAAGTAAATTTTATCCTTTCTTGCTACAATTTCTAACAACTTATCCTGGTTTGATGTAGTCTCCTTTATCGCTTTCTTGTCTCAACACATTTATAAACCTTTGCTAAACCAAAATATTTCAATCATTAGGGAGAAGGATAATATATATTCATGAGTTTAGGATGATCATAATTTTAGTATCATCTATGCTATTTCTCTGATGTCAACAGTCAAATCTAGTAACCCTGCAGAGTCACTTCAAGGAATCACAAGCATTTCTTCGCTGCCAATGAGCCTGTTTAATACCTCAACAAAGTTGATTGCTTCACCTTTCTACATATGAAGCCTTTCTATTCTTTCACCCTTTATTTGTTTTCAATATTCTCTTAGCATTTATTAGGAATTTTATTTTTCTAGTGTGGAAGAGGGATCCTAACTTATTTGATGAGCAAGAGAGGTTGTTCCTTATTTTACAAAGACTCGTATATATACCTTTGAAATTAATTTCCTCACTTTGATTTTATTCTTTCCCCTCTCTACTCGATTAGATAGGTAGGTTGAAACACCATTTAATTACAATTTTGAGTCAAGGAATGAGGATCCTAGAATAGATATGGGCATTGCAGTTCCGCTAATTTTTTTTGTGCAAAATGAATCATATTTTTCATCTAGGAATCATTGACCTTAAATATATTAAGGCCCAAATGAAGAAGAGAGACTAAAAGTTATCCAAGTGTTGTTGGATATCACACTACCCTTTTAAAACTTCCACCACATTTTATTAGAGAAAAAAAATCACTTAAATACAAGATGTTATTTATGTACATTGATTGTAATAATGCAAAGTCACAAAAAAAAGATAAGACATAATAGAAGCAACAAAAAATGGTCAAGGAAATCAATGTGTACATAGGTAAAAACATAGCCCTAAGGCTGCTACTAAAAATAATATTTCAAATCTTGGCCATTGACGGGAAGAGGTTCAACCCTCCTATCTAAAGGTTGAATATCATAAGAATTATGGCCAGCCTTACCATAAATGGCAAGGGATCTGATCCATGAGATTTGGAATTTGGCATGTTTACCTTTCTCTTCATGGGCCTTGTCCCCTTTCAATACTAGGTCCCCCACACCAAACTCCTTGTTCCCCACATACTTCTTGTCAAACCAATGGTTATTATGATTATGGTGCACAACAATTTTTTCTATTGTCTTATGCCTTTCTTCCTCTAGTTTGAGAAGGGTTTCTATCTTGCTCTAAACAATCATACATGGTTTATCTTGGGATTCTTGATAAAGTTGTAAGGTCGGGAGGTACAAGTTCAAAGGAAGGATCACTTCTTTCCATACACAAGGAAGTAAGGTGAAGTCTTCAAAGAGGGCTTAGGGTTAACACTGTCATCCCATAAGGCATTTACCAATGCATTATGACAGTTCCTTTTCTTAGAGTAAACAATTCTTTTATGATGCAAATTAAATTCTTATTTGTGGATTCAAATAATTTGTTTCCCTAAGGGTAATAGTTAGATGAGTGATTTAAAACAATACCATTTTCCAATGAAAAATCATAAAGTTTTAATCACAAAAGTTAAGTTGCATTTTCAAACACAAGTGACGTGTGAATGCCAAACCTGGTAATGTTATTTTGTTTGATGAAGTGAATGACAAACTGCTCATTCACTTGTCTTAATGGAATGAATTCATCCCACCAAGTACAGTAATATGCAGCAGTTAAAATATATTGGTGTTTCTTTGATGAATGTGGAAAAATATCTCCCATGGCATCTAATCCCCATTGTTGAAATGTTTCTTCAACGATAGTGGGCTATAATGGGGTAGTTTCCTATAGCGACTAGCACATATTTGGCATAAAGGACACTTATGGGCATACACATGCACATCTTTAAATAGTGCGGCCCAATAATATTCGACCTGTATTACTTTATGACTTTTAGTATCACCCACATAATGTTTGCCAATTGGCCCATCATGAAGGTTCTTTAACACCCTTTCTGAATTAGGAGACTCGAAGCACCTAAGTAAGACCCATGTGATGCTTTTGAAAAAGCGCACCATGAACAAGTTTATAAGATAAAGCTTTGAGACATATATCCCTTTTTTGTTTTGTCGATAAGTGTGAGGACAAGTTTCCTTGAGTTATATACTACCATGCATAAGTGTACCAAGACGTGGTTGCGTTTGTAGGGGTAACTTGATCAATGTTGCATATATCAATTTCTTGTTCTCACCCAAAATAATTCCCTTCTGGTGAGTTGACTGCTTCTGCTACAATCCAAAAGAGACCGTGGCCTTTGATTGTATGAAATGGATTGAATTCTAAATAATATTCTTAAAGACTTGTCATCTAGTTTGCCCTCCTCTCACCCAACTCTTGTTGTATAAAGAGTGATCTAATCGTCAGGTGAGGCACAAAGATGATAACATGACTTTTTAAGAGGTAAGGCCTAAAATGCTTCACTATCTTGTAAATTGTTTACGATTGTTTATCTATGGTTGGGTATTTCAATCATGATTCCTATAGGCCAACATTTATAAACAATATTGGTCATTTTTTGCCTTGACTATCCTTCCGAGTTAGAAAAACTGCAATGGATGTATCAAAAGCAAAGGTATATAACAAGAAACATGTATTAAAGTTTGGACTATATAATGTCAGGTCATCAACTATTGCTTGTTTGATTTGGAAAAAAGAATCATTTTCCCTTTGGTCACATTTGTATATCACATCCTTCTTGATCATCTATTTCAAAGGTTTAAAAATTTATGCCTAATTAGAGATAAACTTTCATAGAAAAATAATTTTCCCTAAGAAGGATTGCATAGCTTTCTTGTTCACGGGATAGGGAATCTCAGAAATAGACTTGACCCTCTCCAAGTCCACTTTAATTCCACTTTTAGATATAATGTTCCCCAATAGGTTTCCTTTAGGCACTCCTAAGATGTTTTTCTTAGTATTTAATGATATTCCATATTTTTGTCACTGCTCAAAGATCTGCTTTAGATGATGAAGATGATCTAATATTTTCTTTGAAAACACAATAACATCATCCAAAATACCACACTCTAACCAATTAGTCCTCAAAATGCAATGTCCATAGCCCATTGAAACGTAGCACCAACATTTATGAGCCCAAGCAACATTCACTTACATGTGAGTGTACCCCACTTTGTCTTGAATGTTGTTTTCAATCTATTTGGTTCCACTACTAGAACTTGGTTGTATCATGAAAAATCGTTCAATAGAGAGCATATCTCTAATCTAGATACCATCTAGAGGATCTTCTTCGTATATGGCAAGGGATAATTGTCCTTATTGGAAGCCTGGTTTAAATTCCAAAAATCTACACATAGGCAGATTTCACCAGACTTATTTTTTACCAAAACCAAGTTAGATACCCATGTAGAGTGACAAAATTTGAAGATAATTTGAGCATCCAACAATTTCCTTAGTTCTTAATGTATAATGGGTTCAAGCGTAGGATGAAAGTTTCTCATATTTTTTTGAATGGCTTAACCCCTTCATTGATTCGTATCACGTGTTGGATGATTTGTGTATCCTAATTTTTCAAACCATCACATGTTTATGCAAATACATCTTGGTACAGTTTAAAGAGACAAATAAAAGCTAATTGTTCCTGAGGTGAATAACATGTACCAAGGTTTACATATTTTGGATCTTCTTTCGTGCCCAAGTTAACTTGTTTGTGAAACAATGTGAAACTTTGAGTCTTTTTATTTAGTCAGCCCTTGAAGCAATTTTTCAATTCATAGAGCCTTTCGAATGATACAACACCCTTAGGCATGGGATTTCCTTTCTATGCTTCAACACTTTCTTGCAATGAACTCTTGTGCTCATCTTCATCGATTGCAACATCTAAAAACACGTCAACATTAGCCATGAAATCTAATATCTATTGGTCACCATTGAACACATGAAAATTAGCAGTGTTATCAAGAATGGATGGATTATAAATAATCTAAATAGAAAAACCATCTCTAAGTGGTGACAACCTAGAAACTACATTAACTAAGGTGTCTGTGACTACATTGTGAATCCTAAGAACATATTTATTATTAAATGATTGAAGTAAATATATAATGCGAGATACCTCTTGCTGTTAGTTTTTAAGATTAGTTGATACACAATGAATAGTATTTCGTACCTAATGTGTAACAATATTCGAGTCACCTATTACCTTTAATGTTTCCACCTTGAGGTCGATGGATTTATTTAATCCAAGAATGAGTGCCTCATATTCTTCAATGTTATTCATGCACTCAAACTCCAATTGGCATGAAATAATATGTTTGTTATTTTGAGGGTCAATCAGAATGCAACCAACTCTATAGCCATCTTGTGTTTTCGAACCATCAAAATACATAGTCCAAATATCAATAATAAAAGGGTTAGTATCTACACTATTAATATTTACATCTATAATAAAGGGGTCATTATCTCCAGTTAGATTGAAAGGAAGGAGTCCCAACTGTGTATCTGGTGTGTATCTTGTGGTACAGAGGATGGCTACATAAGGTAACATCAAAGATCAACTTCTAAAAAGAAATTTTTGAATATTGCTTGCACAAAGATAAATTAGAGAAAATTTGAGGTCAAAAATGGACCTCAAAACATAAATGTACAACCAAAAGCATCTTTATAAGAACCAGTAGGATTCAATATGATAATGTCAACCATGGGGATGATTCACCATTTTTGGAGTAAAAAAGCAAAAAGATTAAAAACAAACTATTTTTCAGCTTTTATTTTCAACTTATCTCCCTACAGTGTTACTTAAATTTTGAGTTAGGTCACTTCTTGGATGTGGAATTTAAATCCTCACCCAAGGAGTACCCATGTTCCATACTTTCGATGGACCTTGCTATAGGAAAAATGGGAAGTACATGAAAAGCATTATTGCAGTCATGTTTTTTCATGTATTCCTCATTCTTCATGTAGCAGGGTCCATCTAAAGTGTCCAACATGGGTACTCCTTGTATGAGGAATTAAATCCTACATCCAATAAGTTCTCCTACTCGAAATTTGAGTAAAACCGTAGGGAGATAAGTTGAAAATACGAGTTGAAAAAGTAGTTTTTTCCCTCTAAATTTGATGATGTAATCTAATGTTATTATATTATTTTCAATATTATTTTGTAATATTCCGTAGGAGACCCATTTTAGACCTCAAAATTTCCCTAATTATTGGCTCATTATTAGCTTCAATCATTTTTATGGTATGCTTCATAAAATGGTGACTTTATACTCAAATTTTATTGTTCTTGCCCTTGTAGGGAAGCCATAAATGTGACCAGTCAGTAGCAAAAAATCCTTGCAACTTTCTAGACCAATCTCTACTTATAAGTAATCCATAGGCTTACAGAATGTCCACAATGACAATGTCTATGCATTTTTGAACTCTTCATAAGAATATTAATGGATTATAACATTGTTTAGTTCACTAATTCTGCATGCATGAGAGGCTGATCCATGTTTAAGGGATTCATATAGTGTTTGAAATTAATATGATCGCTTTGAGGTTTTATCCTTTCCTTTCTCTAATCAATCAGGTTGATGCATGAACCCACCATTAAGTAAAATGACAAGTCAATAATGAATTACAAAGGTACGGGAATCATAGGTCAACAAAGTGTTTTCCATTATGCAAGACTCATATTTTCCATATAGAAATTACTTGACTTAAAAAAATTAGATCCAAACAAAGAAGGAGACTTAACAGATAGCCAAGTATTGTAGTTTTCACAATCCCTTCTGATTTCCGCCACATTATTTTTTTGTTCCATACATAAATTCACACACAAGGTATTGTTTATGTACATTTGTTATAGACATATTTGGGCACATCAACCCCAAACTCATATGTCCATGGATTAGGGCACATCAGCCCCTAAAAGAGTTGTTTTATACCCTAAAGGAACTAAGCCATCTAAATACATCATTACACAAAATTTCCATCTCAGAAATCATCTAGAAATTTACTAAACTAAACCATATTGACTGCTACACTGTCAAAGTGAGATGCATACTGACTGCTACACTATCAAAGTGTGATGCATATTGTTTAGGCCTTCTATAGGGTGTGATGGGTGAGGATGGACAAATTCTGGGACAATTTCTTAGATGGTTTCTCATGGAATCTTCTAGAAACTTCTCCTGTGCCACTTGCCTCTCCAAATTCGCCCAAGGATGAACAAGGGAACTAGGAAACCATCTCCAATTCCCCTCTCTTGTGGAAAAAATTTCACACATGGAATGAAAATCATCATCCCCATAAATGACTCACCCTCTTGCAATCATCTATAAAAGGATCTCCCATCCCAGAGATCAGAAGGCTGAATTGTTGTGAATTGCAAGTAAGTGCTGCTAGTTTTGGTATTGAGGAGAGAGCATTGTATTCTTGTTGGTGTGTTCTTGCTAATTCATGAGGTGAAGAAGGATTGAAGCTGGGAAGATGGCACTGGTCAGAAAACTAGGTTGTAATTCTCCTTATTATCAATAAAGTTCTTCAAGTTTTTTCCCAATTGATTGTGTAATTGTGAATGCTTTCATTTGTTCATTATATATTTGATTCTATAATGTTTATGCTATAATAGATCACGATGCTTTGACAGTTCTTTGTTGTTGTACTTGTGCAGGTACTCTCAAAGCATGTTAAGCACAGGCAGGAGTTATAGGATCTGCCAAAGGAGAGGGAGATCAGGCAAGGGATCAAGCGAAAGTTCTAGGTTGGTTTCTACAATCTTTCTCTTATCTATCTATTGAAGCCCAAAAAATTGGGTCTACAACAAGGGGGATACCCACCCGGTCCGGACCTTGGTTAGCAGCTCCTTTTTCGTTTGGTATAGTGGGTTTGACTAGGGATATGGGACCAGTTTCCCAATTTATATGTGTGTGTTGAGAATTAATATTTCCTTCCTAATAATTTCTAAGTAAAATACTTTTATTCTAAATCTAATTTAACAACATGCAATTGTATTCTAATGAATAGAATTATCTAATTCTAAAACTTACCCGGGATTTAATCTTTCAGCTATGCGATCTAAAATAATTTCTAATGGCAATTGGTAATAAAGATCATTCAATTGCTATGAGAAGAGAATTCAATAAATATGAACTGTTTCATGTAAAAAGTTAGATGAAACAATTGTGAAAAATATATCGCATAATAAGTCACTCATATATTAAGCTTAAATAAATAGCTATCACCATACAGAAGTGCCAAATGATAACTCAGGCATTCAAGCATTCATACATAAATAACTGAACATAAATATCACCTTAACACATAAGCAGAAATCGTTAAGAGATAAAAGTACCATTTATAACTAGTTCTACTCATGAGCTTCAACAATAATGATTTATCTCTTCTTAATCCAACATTTTCTAAGAGTACAAAAGTGCAATTTCAGTAGTAGATATTAGATGCAGATATCAATAAATCTTGTTCCATTCATTCATCAAAACCTCCTCGGAGGGTGCAAAAGTGCATCTTCTGAGGACAAGTTTTTGACAAATTTCAGGACCCTTCTCTAAATGCATGAGAAGGGTTCAAATACTACTAGCTAAATCTAAAAATAGTTTATTACAAAAATGTAGGAAGCGGTTTAAATGAATGAATAAAGTAAAACTAAAACTAAAATTGAATCTAAAACTAAAACTGGAAATTAACTATTTATGTATCTGTTCCTTGTAGTCGCAAGCAGCCAACATTTGCTTGAGGAGAGTTGGCTCACCGACCTCCAACTTTAGCTGTCCTACAAAAACAGAATCAGCAAGTGTTGGAGCCATCTTCTCGGCAGAGTTAGTGATACATTTGAGAATTATGCACTGGCTGTGTGGTTTTACCAAGTATGTCCAGTAAGAATCCCAATTCAACTTGGTTAACCTTTTGATGGACTCTGGTCTTTCTTGAGCCTTTTGTCTCCAATTTGTCTGTAGATGCTATACATTTGTTAGAAATCTACATACCACTTGAGGATATCGCTGATAAATACCACTGGTTTTTAGAGCTCGGTTTTGCCTTTAGCACTTTTTCCTACAATTTTCCGGGCTTACAGGCGACTGAGTGATTAGAGGCTTTCCTTCTTAAGGGGTTTTGCGTTAGCACCTAGGAAACTGCCTTCGTTTCTCGATCCGGGCTTCCCTGGTGCTATTTTTGCCTCTTGCACACTTTTTTGTTAGAGGATATAAACCTTAAATTTTGTGGAAGGAATGACTCCATGAGTTCTTGGCTCTTAGTCTTAAATTGTCAGTCTGTTATCTCAACACTGTCCAGTACCCATTTGACCATGTCTGTGTATGAAAGAATCTTGGGCCTCACCACTATCCGGTGCAAGAACGAACACTCTAGTTCTGTAATCGACACCTCATATGACCCGCGTGAGTCTGCAGTAGCTGTAAATTCCATTATTTTGGGATTTTCTTCCTCGATTAGGCTGTGCATGCCTTCCCAAGTAGTAACGCCGACATCTCTGTTACAGGTGGTGTCTGTGTATAAGGGCATCATTTCTTTGTCTTTAGAACTCAGAGCTTTTCCCTTCTTTCCCATAATATTCTGAACACTTTTATGTATACTTCTCTGCTTTTCGCTCCTGCAATTTGCAAATGAGGAAAGAGTAATGATAGGAAAAAGGTGACGGGAAAGCTTTAAATGTCGAAATCATATAAAATATATCACCCTATGTGAAATGGCCCTTTGATCAGATCAAAACCATATTTCATTAATGATTACCAACTAACTTATTAAATTAACATTAACACGCATAACTGGGCGTCGGTTTATGGGAAAAACTTTTTTCGAACGATGAACCCTGAAGATTTGTGATAAGGTGATTTTGCGATTTGCTTCGCAATATTGCAGATCACAATATCGCTGATTTGTTGCATGTGGCAATCATCTATTACCATATGTTTTTTGCGAAATGCGATTTGCGAGACGCACAATCACATATCGACGGTTTGAGGTATTTCACCTTAAGTGATACTTAAGGCACATTGAAAACTGCGATGCAATGAGTGTGCTCAGTGCGTGGTATCGCATCGTGATTTCACAATCTTAGGAGTTTGTTTATAGAACGTTGTCCATTACCTTTTTGTGATGCGACGTTTTTAATTGGTTTTATCCGAACTTATCATAAAACTTAAGTCTTTTTAGATTTTTCGGGTATTCTACTAAGTTTATGATAGTAAGATTTATTCAAAAAGGGAATACAAGCACTAATTTATTTTTTTAAATTTTTCGATAAAGGGTCCCCACTTATTTAGTATTAGTGATAAACTAAATAAGAAGGGGGGTTGTTGCTGGCCACAACAATTGGCGATTCACTTGGAAGAACCAGTTATCTCTGCTTTTCTTTTGAATTTTCTAACTTCCAAAACAAAAATATTTTTCAGAAAATCAAACTTTATTATAGAAAGATAAAGTACACCATGCTTTCAGCTATCAATGATAGTTTGTTTCTTCTATGTTAACTTTGATTTTTTACTTCCTAGAGCTAGTCATTGCATTTACATTAGTCACTACTTGGTTTATAAAGATAAAAACAAAGCCTTCTTTGTAAATAAGTTTTAAATATGCTCATTTGTTGTAGGTAGAGCCTCTACTGCCAGCTGGCATTTATAGCCTCGACAAGGTTACCTGTTACCCAACAATGATCCTTTATCCTACTTGGAGAAATATACGATTTTCAAAGGGAAATCCATATCCACACTTATTGCTTTTATTTTCTTTTTAATCCTTAAAGAACAATGCCTTGGTTTAGTAGCCAAATTATGACAGTGCCACTCACTTGATTTATAACTTTGCTGAACAAGCTAGCTCGTGATGAGACCCCTTGTCTTTTGATTGAAACAATCTCGAGTCATTGCCCTGTTGTGGTATGTAGTTTTTGCAAAGTCAGTAAGCTATAATATCTATGAACATGATAAGTTGGCTCATGATGAGACCTCTTATTATTTAAGTTAAAGTGTATCGCTGGATTATTCCTTGAAGCTTGTAATTCCCTAGGTGGGGAGGAAGTCATTGTTTCCTTAAGAATAGCTCTGGACGACAATGGTAGAGTTTTTGGAAAGAGCTTTTCTACAGAGAATCTTTGTTTTTTTATTGATACTTTTCATTTGACTGATATGAAACAAATTCCCACTAAAGGTCGCCCTTTATCAAAATTTACAAAGTTGAAACTAGTATCATTTTTAGACTTATAGCCTTTGACTGTATCTTTCAATAATAATGACCAATTTTCCAAATCAGTTCTATTTATACAAGTGAAAAACAAAATCTAAAAGAAATTCTAATCTTTTTCGTGAATTCCAAATGTAACCATTTACAACTAGTTTTATTATCAAAATAAAGGAAAAGCTAATTTACAAAAATAGAAGAATGATCTCCTATGGAAAATATTTTTTGAGGATCTGCCTATTAACAGGTAAAGATTCTCTTTTTCCTGTTAAATCCTGTAACATAAAAGTAGATGGACCTATGATTTCTGCTATTTGGAAAGGGCCAAGCCACATTCATTGAAATTTTGTATGTTTTCCCTTTTCCTCATGAGCCTTATCCCATTTTAAAACTAGATCTCCAATCTGAAAGTCCTTTCTGGATATCATGTTGGAATCAAAAGAAGCTTTTACTAAGGCTTGGTGATGCGCATGAGTTATTTTAGCCTGTTCTTGTTGCTCTTCTAGCTTAAGGATTTGCAGTTGCCTTAGTTTTAAGGAGGAAGTTGGTGTTTCATCAATAGATTGAACTAAGGCCAAAGAAGGAATCGCTAGATGAGTTGGGAGGACCACTTCATTTCCATAAACTAAATTAAAGGGAGAAGTGTCAATGGAGGCTTTCTGCATTATTCAGTCTACCCATAGAGCATATAGTAAGGATTTGTGCCAATTCTTATGAGTTTGATCGATGGTTCGTTTAATGATTCTAATTAAGTTTTTATTTTTTGATTTTGCTAACCTGTTCCCTTGTGGGTAATAATTGGCAGAGTATTTAAGCTTAAAAACTCTTTTGAGTTCAAATTCAGTCATAGTATTGCCAGGGAAATATGATGCATTATCAAACATTAAAGCAGAGAGTAAACCAAACCTTGTGATTATGAACTGATCTCTGAAATCAATGATGTGTTCGGCATTAGCTGTCCTGAGAGGAACTGCTTCTACCCATTTAGTAAAATAATCTGTAGCTGTAAGGATATACCTATGCTGTTTAGAAGAGTGAGGAATGATCTCACCTATTATATCCAATCCCCATTGATCAAAGGGTTGATCGATATTGACTGGTTGCAAAGGCAACGACGGTTTCTTTTGTCTCCCAGCAGAAGTTTGACAAACTTGACATTTCCTTACATAGCTATGCACATCTTTGAATAGTGTAGGCCAATAGTACCCTGCGCGCAAGATTTTATGTGCTATAGTATCTCCAACATAATTTCCACCTGTTGGTCCATCGTGGAGTTCCTGCAACACCTTTTCAGCTTCAGATTTCTCAAGACATCTAAGGAGAATAGAATCATAATTCATCCTAGAAAGTACATCGTTTACGAGTTGATATTGCTTTGCCTTCACCCTTAGGGCTCTTTTCTTTGTATAATCGAGGTTTGAAGGAGCATATCCATTTTTTAGATAAAATATGATATCAGCGTATAATGATTCAATATCGTTTAGGCTTACCTCATATGTTTGTATTTCTACAGATAGTATTTCGGAAATAAGCGATGCTCCAGCCAACATTTTGCAAAAGCCTCGACCTTTTACAATATTTGCTGGTTTAATTTCAATGTCGTATTCTTGTAAGGAAGTAACCCAATTGGCTCTTTTCTCATCCACGTCTTTCTGTACTAAGAGATTTCTTACAGCTGGAAACGGTACTATGATTTTTGTATGGGTTTTAAGCAGAAAGAGTCTGAAATGCTTGATTGCTTTGAAAACATCATAAGCTTGTTTTTCGACATCTAAATAATTTAATTCATCCCCTTATAGATTTGAACTGAAAAAGGAAATTGGGGCTTCTGTCTTGTCTTGATTTGCTTGAGTGAGTATCACAGCATATGATCTATCAGAGGAAAATGTGTACAAAATGAAAGGATCAGAAAAATTTGGAGTTGCTAAAGATGGAGTGTTTACAATCGCTTGTTTAATTAGAGTGAATGCTTCATATTCCTCTTGGCCCCATTTGAAGACTGGATTCTTTTTAATCATTGCTTGTAAAGGAGATACGATCCTTGAAAAATCTGGTACAAATCTCTTTACAAAATTAATCTGGCCAAGGAAGGATTGCAGAGCTTTCTTGTTGTGAGGTAAGGGTATTTCGGAAATATCCTTGATTATGTCAGGATCAATATGAATTCCATATTTTGAAACTATAAATCCAAGAAGTTTTCCTTCACTTAATGCGAAAAAGGATTTTTTTGTATTAAGGGAAATTCCATACCTTTGGAAATGTTGGAAGATCTATTTTAAATCTCTAAGATGATTACCTCATTTTTTTGGAATATACAGTTATATCATCCAAGTATATTACTACTGATTTGTTTACTAATCCCTTAAATGCGATGTCCATGGCCCTTTGAAATGTGGCGCCAACGTTGATCAGACCGAAAGGCATCTTTTGATACACATAAGTACCGCATTTGGTTCTGAACATGGTCTTTAATTGATCATTGGGATGGACCAAAACTTGGTTGTAGCCGGAGAAACCATCCAAGAAGGACATTAATTCTGATCCTGCAACTGCTTGTAATATTTGCTCCATGTGAGGCAAAGGAAAATTATCTTTCTGGCAGGCTTTGTTAAGATTTCGAAAGTCAATGCAGAGTCTAATGTCTCTGTCTTTCTTTCTAATGGGAACCATATTGGAAACCAATTTAGAATGTCGAACTGGAAAAATGATTTTGGCTTTCAATAATTTATTGAGCTAAGATTTGATCTGGTTCTCTAGATTAGGATGGATCTTTCTCAGCTTTTGTTAAACAAGTTTTTCATCATTTATCATTGGGATAGTATGTTGAATGATAGAAGTGTCATAGGTCTTAAGTTCATCATAGTTCCAGGCAAAGACACTTTTGTATTGTTTCAGGAGATGAACGTATGCCAATCTTTCTTTAGGGGCTAGGGCAAGACATAGATTAATATTCTGCGGCTTGGTATCAGTTCATAGATTTACTAATTCATAGTCAGAGTTGAACTTTGAAGCTTTGAATTGGTAGATATTTTGAATCGGTCTTTCAAATCATATAGGTCTTCCAATTTGACTACTGATTTTGGCATAGCATTATTAGTGATATCTTGTTGCAACTGTTTGTCATGTTGGTCTTCATCAATTATCTGAATAGTGTAAGATCCCTCAGATGTGAGGAAGCTTACAATATTAGGATCATCGTTGAAAATTCTCCAATTGGTAATGTTATCAGGAATGGAGGGTCTAAAGATCAATTCGATTGAGAATCTGTCTGGGCTATAGTCTTTTGAGGCAATGAGCTTGGAAGCTACGTTTTCCAAGAGGTTAGCACTAGCATTTTGGAGTCTAGGAATTGATGAAATATTGAATGATATAAAATGTTCAGTCAGATATTGTACTAAAGATTGATAATGCTTTAAATGACCTGATAGACAATGTATAGTATTTCGTACTTGTCTGATAACAATTTCAGAATCTCCGAAGACTTGTAGATATTTGATATCTAATCCGATTGCTTTGTATAATCCTTGGACTAAAGCCTCGTATTCTGCAGTATTATTGGTGCAATCAAACTCGAGTCTACAAGTTAGCATAGTTTTGTTTCCCTCTAGACTGATTAATATGCATCCTGCTCCTGCTCCCTCGTTAGACTTAGAACCGTTAAAAATAACTTCCAAAATAAAGATTTATTTACAGGGCTATCTAAAAAATTAACACATTTAGAACTATCTGTTTGAGAAAAAATTTCTACTTGAGATAAAACGAAATGTTCTAAGTAAGGCGAAGTATGAGCATTAAAATTTCCTAAGAAAGAGTCAACATAATAGTTGCCAATTATATTGTTGCTATATGCTACAGGTTCATTTTCTCCTTCCAATTCTGTTACTATGTATTTTTGATGTCTTTCTCGCTCAACCTTTATCTAATTTGGTTTACCATTATAAGGGAGCCACATATGCGACCAATTGGTTGCAAAGTATCCATGAAGTTTTTCAGACCAATCTTTGCTAAGAATTAAGCCATAAAATTCTAGAATGTCTACCACTAAAATATCGATAACTTGACATACCTTTGGATTAGATGACAGCCTTATGCTAATCTAATTTAGTTCACCAATCACTTCAACCTGCGACCGCTCCAGCTGAACTATGCGTACTGCAGATTTTTGAGGTTGAATGTTCAACTTTGCACATATTGATTTAGGTAAGATATTAGATGAAGCTCCTGAATCCACTAAACAATTATGCAAGTTTTTGTTGAAAACTTCATAAGTAAGAAGAAATGGGGGAGTATGAGATCTTGATCTTCCTCCAATTAAAGTGATATCGTTTGGATCAACTTTACTAGTCACGTTAGTTGGAGGTCTTCCCATCTCGTGAGAAGCTTGTGAGATTACAGCGGTGGGCAGAGGGGCAACTGGTATTGCTTGTAACTCTTTCAAAAGTAGCTTTTGTTGATGTTTTAACTTACTCAATTCATAAAAAGTAATGTTAGCCCTAGTCTTCTTCAGGTCTTCTATGATATTATACTCCATCTCATCATAAACAATCAATGTTTTAGATGGAGTTGGTGAATCTGTTTGGAACGGGCTTGTTTGAGTCACTTTGGGTGACGTTTTCTTACCTGCGACTTTATCCTTAGACATTGAGCTTGCACTCTTTGGCTTAGGAGTAGGTTGTGGAGGATCGAGTTGATTTCTACTTCTAGTACTAACTGGTGATGCCTCTTGATCCTCTTCATCTGGGAGGATGAAATCCCACATTCCCTGTACTTCTACAACTTCTTCTTCATTGGTAGGCTCTTCGTTAGAAATTTCCTCTTCTTCTTCTTATGATTCAACATTTGTGATAGCATTGGGAGGCTTTGAATCAGTTGAAGGATTTCTTCTATAAGGCTTGTAAGGCTTTTTAGAAGAAGTCTCTGCTACTTCTTTCTTAATGCCAACCATTTTGTTAGACATGGTTTTCAAGACTTTCTGCAATCCTTCTAAATCAAATGGGTCTTTTGATTGTTTTTTCTTCGGATCTTCTTTAAAAGTAACCTTCTTAGATTTTCGTTCTTCAACGGCGTTTTTCTTTTCCAAGGCTATAATACGTTTCTCTACCACTATTTCTTCCTTCATATTGTCAGCTAAAGTTGTTTTGTTAGCCCTATCAACCAAGATTGCTATGTTTGATGGTAAAGCAGATATGTACCATTCACGTCGAACTTATTCGCTAGGCTTGGAAGCAGTAGGAATTTTGTTCAACAGTTTATTGAAATGTGAGTTAAAATATTTGATAAGTTCTCTTGACTCAGTCCTAAAGTTAGACAGGTCATTGATCAGTGTCGCAGTAGACTTGTCATCACCGAACTTAGTCAAGATTGTTCTTGGAAAATATCCAAACTAGTGATAGATCAGGATGGTAATGAGAAATACCATGATCCGGCTACTCCTTGCAAAGTGTAAGGAAAAAGCCGGACAAAAACGTCTTCATTAGTAACCCCATTGAGATTTATAGATAACAAAAAGTTGTTTATGTGTTCTTCTGCTAGCATGCCTGCTTCAGGATTAAACTTAGGCAGTCATTTTTCAGGATGGGCCGGTATTTGACTCAAGGGCGCAGGCATTAAGATTGCCCCTAGGTTATTCCATGGAGTTTGGGCCATCATTGAACTACTAAAAGAGGAAAGCACAAAAGATGATCCTTGTGATGGGAAGATGAGGATATTACAGTTCCAGATGATTGAGAAGGAGATGTTGAAGTTCCAGTGGTCTGGTGGACAATAATTTGAAGTGGAGGGGTGGATGGTTGACTTCGTGGTGGAGAGGTTGAGATGGATGATGATGAAAAAAGAGTCTCGCTATCAGACCCTTTAGATGATTTCCTTGCTCTTTTCCTTGTAGGTAGAGGTAATTTAGTTGGTTCGATACCAAACTTTTCACTCTGCAATCTGGTAAGAGGATGAGAAGGGTTATATTGCGAAGTCACACTACCTTGAGATTTTTCAGATTTTTGGGGTGATATCAAAAATCGCTAAAGTTTATGGATCAAAGATTCAACTTCAGGAGGTTCAATAGTAGATTTCTCTGAAATGTTCGAGTTTGTGGCAATGGTTGTTGTTTTATCGACTTCTCGATCAAGATCTAAAGATTCTAAATGTGGTGGAGGAGTCGGGGGAGATGGTGAGGGCGATTTACTCTCAGAATGGTAATTAGATTTAGATTTACTTGCCATTCACAATTCGAGGCCCTCCTTCTAGTGCCAAATATGTTGAAGCCCCAAAATCGGGTCTACAATAAGGGGGATACCCACCTAGTCTGGACCTTGGTTAGCAGCTCCTTTTCTGTTTGATATAGTGGGTCCGACTGGGGATATGGGACCAGTTTCCCAATTTATGTGTGTGTGTTGAAAATTGATATTTCCTTCCTAATAATTTCTAAGTAAAATACTTTTATTCTAAATCTAATTTAAAAACATGAAATTGTATTCTAATTAATAGAAATATCTAATTCTAAAACTAACCCGAGATTTAATCTTTCAGCTATGCGATCTAAAATAATTTCTAATGGAAATTGGTAATAAAGATCATTCAATTGCTATGAGAAGAGAATTCAATGAAGATGAACTGTTTCATATTAAAATTTAGACGAAGCAATTGTGAAAAGCATATCGCATAATAAGTCACCCATATATTAAGCTTAAATAAATAGCTATCACCGTACAGAAGTGCCAAATGATAACTCAAGCATTCAAGCATTCATATATAAATAACTGAACATGAATATCACCTTAACACATAAGCATAAATCGTTAAGAGATCAAAGTACCATTTATAACTAGTTCTACTCATGAGCTTCAACAATAATGATTTATCTCTTCTTAATCCAACATCTACTAAGAGTACGAAAGTGAAATTTTAGTATTAGATATTAGATGTAGATACCAATAAATCTTGTTCCATTCATTCATCAAAACCTCCTCGGAGGGTGCAAAAGTGCATGTTCTGAGGACAAGTTTTTGACAAATTTCAGGACCCTTCTCTAAATGCATGAGAAGGGTTCAAATACTACTAGCTAAATCTAAAAATAGTTTATTACAAAAATGTAGGAAGCAGTTTAAATGAATGTCCTCATTTCAGGCAAAAATAAACTAAAACTAAAACTAAAACTGAATCTAAAACTAAAACTGGCAATTAAATATTTATGTATCTGTTCCTTGTAGTCGCAAGCAGCCAACATTTGCTTGAGGAGAGTTGGCTGGCCGACCTCCAACTTTAACTATCTTGTGAAAACATAATCGGCAAGTGCTGGCGCCATCTTCTCGGTAGAGTTAGTGATACATTTGAGAGTTATGCACTGGCTGTGTGGTTTTACCAAGTACGTCCAGTAAGAATCCCAATTCAACTTGGTTAAACTTTTGATGGAATCTGCTCTTTCTTGAGCCTTTTGGATCTAGTTTGTCTGCAGATGCTGTACATTTGGTAGAAACCTACATACCACTTGAGGATATCCTGATAAATACCACTGGTTTTTAGAGCTCGGTTTTGACTTTAGCCTTAGCGCTTTTTCCTACAATTTTCCGGGCTTATAGGTGACTAAGTGATTAGAGGCTTTCCTTCTCAAGGGGTTTTGCTTGGCGTTGCGTGATTAGTGCTAGGCACTAATCGCGCATTGGAAACTACCTCTGTTTCTCAATCCAGGCTTCCCTGGTGCTATTTTCGTCTCTTGCGCGCTTTTTTGTTAGAGGATATAAAACTTAAATTTTGTGGAAAGAATGACTCCATGAGTTCTTGGCTCTGAGTCTTAAACTGTCGGACTATTATCTCAGCACTATCCAGTACCCATTTGACCATGTCCGTGTATGGAATAATCTTGGGCCTTGCAACTATCTGGTGCAAGAATGAACATGCTAGTTCTGTAATTGATGCCTCAGATGACCCACGTGAGTCTGAAGTAACTGTAACTTCCATTAGTCTAGGATTTTCTTCCTCGAGTAGGTTGTGCATGCCTTCCCAAGTAGTAATGCCGACATCTCTGTTACAGGTGGTGTCTGTGTATAAGGGCGTCATTTCTTTGTCTTCAGAACTCGGAGCTTTTCCCTTCTTTCCCATAATATTCTGAAGACTGTTTTGTATACGTCTCTGCTTTTTGCTCCTGCAATTTGCAAATGAGGAAAGAGTAATGATAAGAAAAAGGTGATGGGAAAGCTTTAAATGCCAAAATCATATAAAATATATCACCCTACGTGAAATGGTCATTCGATCAGATCAAAACCATATTTCATTAATGATTACCAACTAACTTATTAAATTAACATTAACGGGCATAATTGGGCATCAGTTTATGGGAAAACCTTTTTTCGAATGACGATCCCTGAAGATCTGTGATAAGGCGATTTTACGATTTGCTTCGCAATATCGCAGATTGCAATATCGCTAATCCGTTGCGTGTGGCAATCATCTATTACCATATGTTTTCTACGAAATGCGATTTACGAGACGTGCCATCGCATATCCGCGGTTTGAGGTATTTCACCTTAAGTGATACTTGAGGCACATTGAAAACTGCAATGCGATGAGTGTGCTCAGTGCCTGATATCTCATCGTGATTTCGCAATCTTAGGATTTTGTTTATAGAACGTTATCCATTACCTTTTTGCGATGCAACGTTTTTAATTGGTTTTATTCGAACTTATCATAAAACTTAAGTCTTTTTAGATTTTTTGGGTATTCTACTAAGTTTATGATAGTAAGATTTATTCAAAAAGGGAATACAAGCACTAGCTTATTTTTTTAAATTTTTCGATAAAGGGTCCCCACTTATTTAGTATTAGTGATAAAACTAAATAAGAAGGGGGGTTGTTGCTGGCAACAACACTATCACACATAGGAAAGATCATTGAATTGCTTTAAACTGTTGTTTCTAGGTTAACTACCAAACCTAGAGGGTTAGTCGTTCGAAAAGACACTAATTTTCCTAGAAACAAATTGGCGGCTCCACTGGGGAGGTGGATGATTGTTTATTGCTATTGGTTGTTCTATGTTAAAATATATAAACTATAGATAGAGTCTGAAGCCAGCTAGGAGGCTTTCGAACCGCTCTTGTTACGCATTTGCATAGTAGATAAATGTTCCTTCAATCAATCTATGGTTTAGTTTATGAATTAAACATTTGACTTGAAAGCACATCTAGATGCCCTTTTGGTAGCTCAGTAACCTCTTAGGACATTCCATCATACTTTGCTTATCATTGTTCATCAAAACCAAGCTTGATTCATTGAAAACTGTTGCAAATTTGAGCCAAAACCATTCTCAGAAGCGCTCTCTAAACATCACACTGTCTCTCACTGTGCATTAATATGCATCTCACCTTGCAAGTGTGAAAAGTATGATGCATATAACTATCTGCAAAGGCCAGGTGCGATGTTTGACTGAACTCAATTTCCCATCTAGGAGTTGAGGGTTTTTGACTAGTTTTCAGACTTGTTTGGTTGTTTGCTAAATTTCAACAATACCTCATCACTGAAGCAAATTTACATCACTTAGATCAACCTCTATTTACATTAGGATTGGTGAATGTTTTTGTGTGTTTATCTTTCATTTTCAATCCTTTTTCAAAAGTAGTGATGGTCGATTTGTCGCTTTCAATAGAAAAAGTGTCGTAAAGTCTTCCATTTTTGTCGAAAAAGTGAAGTGTCACAAAATCATCCTTCATAGCCTATCGATTAAACTATTTTGATGCATGTTATTTGATTTGAGTTTGTTTAAAGTGTCAAAAAGATATTTCTTGAAGTTTGAAAGTGTCATTTTGAGTCTTCCTTTCCCTCTTTGAAGAAAAAATGTCAAAAATTTTCATTTTGAGTGAAACATTTTGAGTCATTGTTGTATTTAGTTTTCCTTTTTGAACCATTCACATTAAGGAGAGCTAAAAACAAATACATGCATTTGCATTTTTCATTCTGGTTTGTGTGCAAAAAGATGCTTTAGGGAAATTGCATTAGTCAGTGCTCTTTGCTGTTTGTCTTAAAAGCGCTTCTATGCTCTATCCTTTGTAGTTAGGATTTTCATTGGTCAAATAAACGAAACGATTATTTATCATTGTAGATTGATTCTTTAGGAATTTCAGATCATACATCATGCAGTGAACCATCAAAGGCAAACTTTTAAGAAATATCAACTTTAAAATGAACTTCAATGAACTTAACAATGCTTTGGAATCTATCACAACATACTTAGAGGTCTAGGATAGAGACGTGTTCTGGCATCGTTAAAACTAGTGGCTATCATTTTCATTGAAGGTTGGCTGATTCATCCTCTTTGATATGACAAGTGCCAGCATGAACTTGTGCTCCGTGTACCATCGCGTATATATTAGGAGACCACAATAGGCTTAAATCCTTTATCCATAGGTGTTATAGACATATTTGGGCACTACAACCCCAAACACATTTGTCGATAATCCAAGGGCTCTTAAACCCCTAAAAGTGTTTTTTCATACCCTAAAACATCAAGGTCAACTGATTACATTATTTCCCAGAATTTCTCCCTGAAAAACCACTCAGAAATGGTCAAAAGTAGACCATTCAGACTGCTCAGTGCTAAGGGTGCAATGCATACTGACTGTAACATTGGCCAGGTGCGATGCATACTGAAAGAGACTTCTGTAGGGTGTGATGGGTGAGAGTAGACAAATGGCAGAGATAGTTTGCTAAGTGGAAACCCAGAGAATCTTCTAGAAACTTCTCATATGACACTTGCCTCTCTGAATTTGCCCAGGGATGAGTAAGAGATCATGAAATCTCCAAGTGGAACCAAGAACTATCAGTGAAATGACACTAATCAAAAACCTAGAAGCTAACTCAACCCTCTACAAACATCTATATATGGATCCCTCAGCTGAGAGATCTGGAGGCTGGAATTTTGTAATTTGTAAGGAAGTGTTGTTGGTTTCTCTTTGAAGACATTGTATTATTGGCTGATCTTGCTTTTCATGAGGTGAAGAGGGCTTTCATGCTGGGAGGATGATGTTGGATCAAAAAGTTGGGTTGTAATCCTCTCTTCTACTTCTACTATCAATAAAGTTATTTGAGTTTTCCTCCATATACTTGTGTTCTTGTAAATCTTGTAATGGTGAATGCAATTGTATGGTTAATGTACTTCTAATTCTACATTGTTTATGATATTATAGATCTCTATGCTTTGATGGTATTTTTCTGCTTTGCCTCTACAAGTGTTCTTTGAAGCGGGACAAGTGAGAAAGGAGCAGCAAGCTCTATCAAAGGAGAGAGGAAACAAGAAAGGAGGCAAGCAAAAGATTAAGGTTCGTGCTTTTTGCTTCTCTCTTATCTATCATATATATAGGAAAACACAAGTTGCTTTGAATTGTTTGTTTCTAAGATAGCTACCCGTCTTAGTGGGACTAATAGATCAAATAGCGACACTAGTTTTCCTGGAAATAAAATGGCGACTCCACTGGGGAGCAAATAGTTTGTTTGTTTGTTACTGTTGTTTGCTTTCTAAGCTACAAATGGAGCCTGAAGTTAAGCAAGCTAGCCTTCGAACTGCATTTGCTATGCAAGTGCAAAGTAAATCAATGCTGCTTCAGTCAATCTTCGGGTTGGTTTATGAACTAAACATCTGACTTGCAAACATCCTAAATGCCCTGGTGATAGCTCAATAACCTCATGATATTATACCCCTATACTTTGTTGTTACTGTCCATCATAAGATTAGCCTAAATCACTAAACTTAGCTGCAAATTGTGAGTGAAAACCAAGCTCAGTTTCATTCCCTCGTCCATCGCACTGTCTCTAACTGGCAGTCTGGATGCATCGCACCTCCTGTGTGTTGCAGGTGAGATGCATCCCTGTTTCCCTTAAGGACAGGGGCGATGGTTGAATGAGAGTTTTTCCCTCTCTAGAATTTGGTTTTTTCTTCATTGTTTTCAGCTCTATTCAGTAGTTTTTGCTACATATGATCAATATATCATTGTTGAAACCTTCTTCCTTTACATTATTCAGCCTCCATTAATCAGGAATTGTGAATGTTTTTAATGTATTTTTCATCATTTACAGTTATCCTTTGCAGATAGTAGCTTAATTGAACTGTCATCTTTTGATTCAAAAGTGTTGCAAATGTCATTGTGAGTCAAGAAGAAGAGTGTTGTAAATTCTTCCTCTTCTAGATAGCCGATTGCACGTTTTCCATTGTATTTGATTTGAATTTTCAATATTTAAAGTGTCAAAAGCAGTTTTCCATTTGAAATTGAAAGTGTCGTCTTAGTCTTCATTTCATTTTGAAAAAGAGATTTCTAAAGTGTCACCTTGAAGAAAAGTAGTTCAGATTTGTACTTAGTTTTCTTTCTGGCATTCTCACATTAAGGAAACAGGAAAAACAAATACATACATGTGCATTTGCATTTAGACTGCATGCGGAAATTGATTTAGGAAAAGTGCATTTGATGTGTGCTCTCTGCTCTCTGTTGAAAGAATCATACTCTTCTTTCCTTAGTAGCTAGGATTTTCATAGCTAAAAGAAAACAAATGATTGTTTATCATTTTAGATTGCATATTTAGGAATTTTACATCTACATCACATGGCGAACCTTGAAAGGCAAACTTCTTAAAAAAGATCAACTATAAAATAAACCTTAATCAACATAAAAACGCTTTGGAACCTAACGCACAACAACTAGAAGTCTAGGCTAGAGACGTATTCCGGTGTCGTAAAACTTGGTAACTATTGTTTTCATCAAAGGTTGGGTGTTTCCTCCTCTTTGATACGACAAGTGCCATCACGGACTTGTGCTCCTCGTACCGTCGAGTATATATTGGGAGACCATAATAGGCTGATATCCTTTATCCTTAGGAAGTCATTTCTGCTGCCCTATTGATCACAATGCACTGAACACAACATTTGGAAAGATTGACTGCCGCACGTAAAGTCCTTGGTAATTTCTCTTTAATTTACAACCAAGGTGTATATTTAAGTTTTGTGATTGGTTTGGTAATCCCTTTATCTAGATTTCCAGAGTAGTCACTTTCATTCCTTTTCGACTCCTTAAAAGAAAAGGTCCAACTGAACACTTGTCACTTCAGGCTCATTAAAAATCGAAGGCAACTAGAGTCATCTTTAGCTTTTTCTCAACTCTTAAAAATTGAAAAAGCAAAGTTGTGACAAAGTGTCATAAAATTCACTTAATTTGGAATAACATCCCTATTCCCTCGTTGATCTTAGGTTGAGGTAATGGAGTCCACCAATCAATGATTTCCCCTTGGGGGGAATCCTAGTCCTTTCTCTTCTTGGGGAGATATTGGTGCTCCATACATGGCTACATTGTCCCTTCCAGCAATCACAATTGGCCTGTCGGTATGGCTATTCTCAACCTCTGTTGTTCAAAACACCGTAATTCCTCAGAAATAGAATCAGCAACCAGATGATACTAGAGTTGGCCCCTCACCTTCTACTTCATTTGTTTCTCCCTCTCCTTCTTCCTCTTCGCTTGGTGAAGCTAGTGATACTAAAACCCAAAAGTCTGAGAAGAAGAAGAAAGGGAAGGAGAAGAAGAAGAAGAAGCCAGTCAAGCAAGGGGGCAACCATGCATCGTTCGGTGAAAATCCACACCTTGCACCTTCCAAACCCAAATCTCCATGCATAATTTGCAAAGGAAATCACTTTCATCGAGATTGTTCTTGCATTCTGCAGATCTTGAGAGACTAGTCTCCCCGCTTGCAACAACCAGTGTCATCAACCTTTATTGATCATGTTGAGAACTCACCATCGACTAGTGGGAATGAAGTCAATGGACAAAAAGGAAGATCTATATTTCCTCGTAGGCTGTGCGAAGGCGATTATGCCCTCCACTGTTGTCCTTTCCTGGATGAAGCTAAAAGTGTCTTGAATGATCATCCTGCTTCACCACAATGACTTCCACCTAGATACAAGAAAATATTACCAAGTCCATCGCTAGTTGAAAATCCGACTGACACACCTTAGTTGTTGGTAAAAATGCCTATCATTGAAGATAAACCCTCTAAATCCATATCGGATTGAAGTCAACAGGTCGATACGGTAGTCAACCCAGTCTTGCCTTCATAAGGTCTACATTAAGATGATACAGTCTCCAAAGAGAACGAGAACGACATTGTTCAAATTCTTTTTGTTAACACAGAGTCTGATGAACATGGGGGTAATCTACCCATTCCTCTACCATAGGAGGGAAGTTCCCCATTTCAAGAGATTCTTCTGGCCGTTTATTCGGCCCCCCCTTCAAGCAATCTAGCCGTTTCCTTTGATTGGAATCTACTAGCGGGACCCTACCTTCCATCTAATGTACCATTCAAAATCATAATACAAGTTTACAGAATGATCATGTCTGGCACTATCATAGATGAAGGGGCTTCCATGTGTATCCTTTCCTCAACTGATTGGAAAGCGCTTGGTTCGCCATTGCTTCTGCCTGAGAATTGAAATTTGTTAGGTTTCGACAAAGGAACCAGTCGACCGTTAGGGATTTTTCAAAATTTTCCTATAAATTTAAGAAGGAAAAATGTTCACTTGAATGTGATGGTAGTCCAAGGGCCACTATATTACAATATATTCCTTGGGCATCACTATATTTACAACATGGGAGCTATTGTTTCCTCTCTCTTTTGGGTGATGTGTTTCCCGTATGAAGGTAGAATGGTATAGCTTGTTGACCAACTTTCGTTTCCCAGTTCAAACGTGGCTACGAGTCAAAAACCATCCCTAAACGGTCTCTTTGCACAAGGAAGGTATCTTCAACCTCCAATTCATCCACCTAATTACCGCGAGTAATTCGGAGAATGTAACAAAGCTTAGGGGGCATGCACCCTGGTTTGCTTCGGTAGGCAAACCCAGATGAAAAAACAAGATTTCCTTGTAGGTTATATGATTAGTCTGAAATTCCATTTCCGTATAGGATATGGGATCAGTCTGAAATAGGATCTCCTCACAAATTATGTGATTGGAAGCTCACACCATTCACCTTTGTCTATTTCGGTGGACAGAGTCAAAGAAGTGTTTTATCTGCTCTGTAGACGAAATGATCCTGCTTAAATGCAGGAACTTCCACAAGGTAATTGGAAATTCTCATTTTCTCAACGCCTGGGGGCATGCAAAACTTTTTATGCAAGTGAAAAGTGACCAACGTAACTCTAACCCCGTAGCTTTTTAGTCTAACTTTTAGTTCAACTTCTTAGGTTAGGTGAATGGTCTGATCCACCAGTCACTTTTGTCGGAAGCCCCGGAAAATCAAAGGAATTTTTTTTTCTAAACTATCCTACCTAACCTCAGTAGTTCATTAACTCTTATTTCCATAGTTGGTCATTTCTAGCCTGCATACAAAAGGCAATGAGCAAAGTTTCGCATGGGGCAAGCTCATTAAAAAATGAACCGCAACTAATAAGAGACATCTTTAAAAGATGATTGGCACAAGCAGTGTTACCGCAATGTTCAAGCTCATTAAAAAATAAACCCGCCACTGAGCATAGTTTATAAAAAATTCAAGCTCATTAAAAAATGAATCCACCCTTGGTAAATAACCTTTGTGATTGCATTGCTATCAGCCTTTTGAGCCTTGGTTGTGTTCTTACTGTCACCTCCACTCTTTTTGTCAATCATACACCTCCACTTGATTGTTTACCCTTATGAAGAACAACTGTGACGAGTGATTCTATTAGCCACCCTTGTTACACTGCTGTGTTTGAGAAGTTCCAAACTTACTTGGAACCAATTGCTACTCGGATACATCACTCATTCCTAAAAAATGAGTCTCTTTTAAGCTCTTTTTAGACTCGTAGAATATGAAAAGATTGCCAAGCTACTGGCCTTTCCTGCTCGTTAAAGTAAATGGAAGTGCCATACCTCCTCTACATTTTAATCTTTTTGGACCTGAGGGATCATTACACAAAAAGATTGAGTGCTTGTCTTTTTTGGCTTGCTAAAGCTATTGAAAATTCATCCCTTTCGTATTATTTTATACTTTTTTGGACTTAAGGGATTATGCCACGAAAATGGACTATTGGATTTTCCTTTCCGTCTCTTTTTAGACTCCCTAAAAATGAAAAGGACTGAGTTATCTTTGTCGTTAAACTTGTTAAAACAATAACGACAAACTTTTCCATTCGGACAAGAGCAAGTTTCACTGTCGCTAGGCTCGCTAAAACATAGTGACGGGTTTGCCCGAAGGGAAAATTACAGAACAAGCATATGTTATCCTCCTTAGGCTTGACAAAAATAAAGAGGTACTGGTCAACAATGACTGGGGAAAAAGGGAAGAAAACTTGAAGAACTTCATTGGTAGCAGGTCACTCTTGAACATGACACTTTAACTCCATCACCATGATTGAGTCGGGTTGGGTTATTCCGTTCACCATCATCATTGGTCCTCTGTACCATCCATGGGGTTAGCGCTAACAATCCATATCAGTGTCGCCCATATGTTCAAGAGAAGTCATTAAGAGAATTTACCAACCTAGCTAACACCTCATCCACTGCAATACCTTCACTCTCCATTTTTCATGGCCGCCATTCCTGAACCTTGTGTCATCAGATCGTTTTCACCTCCAGAAAATCATTTGCTTCATTTCGTGTCATAGATGTGGGATTCATTAAGGCCCTCCTACGACGGGTCACTTCTTGTCGACATCAGCACTTTGAAGCTTGCATGCCTTAATGGCAAGTTTCTCACTTCCGACGATAGGTTTACATCAATTTCCTTCGACCGAGAGATTTTGCGTGGTGTTCGACATTAGATCCTATATTCACACCACGTGAATTGTACTATAGTACCTTGAGGGTCGTTATCATTATCGGTGACTCCTCTCATGCCTGTTAAGAACTTACATCATTGGCTGGTAATCAGGCGATGTCTTTCCATGTTCGACTTCAGAACATCTTTTCACATGGATCGACTTGTACCTCGGGCGAAGATTGAACGAGTTTTGAAGACCCTGGATCTAGTTTCATCCATCTGGGCTGCAATATATTTAGGAAAATAAAGACATCAAATTTACACAGTAGCTGCACAGATGATCATCCAAGCTAAAGGATGATGGCTCAACGAGAACCACCAGTCTGCAACAACGGACGATGATATCTCCTATATACATAAAGATGAATTTATGAAGTTGAGCATGGGAATTCCCGCCTCAACTAGATCATGAAAATAATATGAAAATAATGTATTGTATTGTATTTTATACAGGTCACCTTCCAGTTCGAGAGACCTCAGATACTCATGATAAAGCATTTCACCCGACATCAGAAGATTTACAACCTGATGCTTTAGGGAGCAGTTATTATAGACATATTTGGGTACTGCAACCCCAATGACATATGTCAATAAACAAGGGCTCTTAAACCCATAAAAGTGTTGTTTCATACCCTAAAATATCAAGGTCAACTGATTACATCATTTCCCAGAAGTTCTGCTTGAAAAACCACTCAGAGCTGGTCGAAACTTGACCATACAGACTACTCAGTGCTAAGGGTGTTATGCATACTAACTGTAACACTGGCCAAGTGTGATGCATACTGAAAGAGCCTTCTGTAGGGTGCGATGGGTGAGAGTAGACAAATGGCAGAGACAGTTTGCTAAGTGGAAACCCAAATAATCTTCTAGAAACTTCTCATATGACGCTTGCCTCTCTGAATTCACCCAGGGATGAGTAAGAGATCATGAAATCTCCAAGTGGAACCAAGAAATATCAGTGAAATGACACTAATCAAAAACCCAGAAGCTGACTCACCCCTCTACAAACATCTATATATGGATCCCTCAGTTGAGAGATATGAAGGCTAGAATTTTGTAATTTGTAAGGAAGTGTTGTTGGTTTCTCTTTGAAGACACTATATTGTTGGGTGATCTTGCTTTTCATGAGGTGAAGAGGGATTTCATGCTAGGAGGATGATGTTGGATCAGACGGCTAGGTTGTAATCCTCTCTTCTACTTTTACCATCAATAAAGGTATTTGAGTTTTCCTCCATATACTTGTGTTCTTGTAAATCTTGTAATGGTGAATGCAATTGTATGGTTAAGGAAGTTCTGATTCTACATTGTTTATGATATTATAGATCTCTATGCTTTGATGGTATTTCTCTGCTTTGCCTCTATAGGTGCTCTTTGAAGCGGTACAAGTGAGAAAGGATCAGCAAGCTCTATCAAAGGAGAGAGGAAACAAGCAAGGAGCCAAGCAAAAGATTAAGGTTGGTGCTCTCTACTTCTCTCTTATCTATCGTATATAAAGGAAAACACAAGTTGCTTTGAATTGTTTGTTTCTAAGATAGCTACCCGTCTTAGTGGGACTAGCAGATCAAATAGCGACACTAGTTTTCCCAGAAACAATAGGAAACTGAGTTTGCCGCCTTATTGATCGCAATGCACTGAACACAACATTCAGGAAGATTGACTACCGTACATAAGTCCTTGGTAATTTCTCTTTAATTTATCACCAAGGTGTATATTGCAATTTTGCGATTGGGTTGGTAAACCTTTTTGTCTAGATTCTCTAGAGTAGTCACTTTCATTCCTTTTGAACTCTCTAAAAGAAAAGTTTCATCTGAGCACTTGTCCTTTCAGGCTCATTAAAAATCGAAGGCGACTAGAGTCATCTTTAGCTTTTTCTCACCTCTTTAAAACTGAAAAAGAAAAGTTGTGTCCAAGTATCATTAAAATAAATTGCCACGAAATAGCACCATTTTACTTTAGTTTATTTTTAAGTTGATCAATTAATCTGCAATCGTGGAAGAAAGTCAATCAAAACCCTGTCGTTTGCGGAGATTAGCGAGTCAACCATCTTTGCCTCCGAAAGCGAAACCATTTCGGACAAAGAAGTCTCATTTAACTGAGTCCAGTTCATCTGGGTTATTTGGAACATTTGTTTCAACATCATCAAAGACTTTAATTACTCCAATTATTTCTAGTACATCCACCTTTAAAGAGGAAGTTTCACAGTTACCAGAGGACATTAGAATTGATCCTAGTGTAACAGTAAACACTTATGAACATGAAACAACTCCATCTAGAGTTGGTCGAGAACCCATCCCAGTTCAAACCGAGGTTACATCTAAACCAGGAGTTGTTCAAGAACCTCCCTTTCAGACTGAAGTTCATTTACCTAAACATCTGAACTTTGAATTTTAGTATCCAGAAGTTGTCACCCCTCCAGCATCCATCACTATAGAAACTACACCTTCTTTGGCTCCAGAAATATTTTACGGACCTGACGATCAACCCCTTCCACCTAGTCTGATTAATATAGAGGAGATAGTAGAGGATCCTCCATATGATACCCCAGTTCATTTTGGAACTGGGATTAATTTGTATCCTGCTACTCCTCAGTTTTCTTCCTTTAATTCGTGCTTCATCGCGAGTTCCTGTTGAATTGTTAGGAGAGATTTTGGATAAGTTAACCATGTCTAAACAACCATCAACATCTAGGAATGTATTATTTGATGAAGCTGCAGTAGAATCTTCTGCTGCTACTCCTTCAATGTTTACTAGTACACCTGAGTCACATTTATATGGTGCATCATCTGTTCTGGTTGGTTACCAATCACTAGCTGGAACCCACTCAGGGGTTGCTTTGGCACCATGCTCTACTCCCATTTACTCATCTAGAATCCCATCTGGTTTTTCTCACATGGAAACTAAGCAATTTGATCCTGCATATCAGTATCAATATGGGCAAGCCAGTTATCAAAGACCGATATATCCTTTAAACATTGGACTTCCGCCATATGGAGAGCAGTATGCTTACTCACCGTTTCCCCCTTTTTCGGGGGACAAACATATGAGAGTTTCCCACAGTATTAAGGTCAAACTGGAATTACATCTAGTGGTTGGATACCCATACTGCGAGATCAACCAAGGGTTGTATATCCAACACAACCAATCCAACCTGTGTCAAATATTCCCAGTACACCTTCCATTATGACTATGCCATAGTCGCAAGTGCAGCCTCTTGTGTCTCAACCTCAACCTATTCCTTCTACCTTGCAACCTTAGGTTTCGAGGTAAAAGGTTCCATTTTCTCAGGTTGTTATACAAAACCACTTGTTTTTGAGGCTCAACTGCAATCTCAGGTTAGTTCTCCTTTATCCGAAACGACTCAGGCACAAGTGAGTATAGTAAATCCGCAACTTGTTCAATATTCTGGTACTGGGCAACAAAAAATAGTCCAACAACCGTGGTTTTCGCAATATCAACAACCTCAATTTCAGCAAACCCAATCCCAGTTTGGACTTGGTTCACAAGCTCAAACTAGATTTGATCAATATCAAGCCTACCGAGGACCTAGACAGCAAGGTTTTGCAGGATATGAACAACCACGTTTCCAAACTAGTTATCAACACCCACCCTATACTGGTTATGTCTAACAACCCTATTAAGGTTACCAACAACAGATGCCTTATGCTGGTATGCAAAGACCTATTGCTCAGGCGATTCCATCTTATCCTGGGTATGATCCACCCAACCTGGATCAACAGTTGCCATTTGTAGCAATCCTAGAACTACCAGATTTGAATTAG
The DNA here is from genome assembly GCA_000404065.3 of Pinus taeda. Taxonomy (NCBI): domain Eukaryota; kingdom Viridiplantae; phylum Streptophyta; class Pinopsida; order Pinales; family Pinaceae; genus Pinus; species Pinus taeda. Next base: position 86,607 of record APFE031261595.1, read on the forward strand.
TACACAAATGATCCAATTACATACGCCCCTTGGTGGCCGGTGATTCCACATAAACTCCCATCTGACATTCCAAAGTTCAATGGAAATCCAGGAGAAGACCCATCGAATCACATAATGACTTTTCATTTATGGTGTTCATCCAACACCTTGAATGATGATTCGATTAGACTTCGTCTTTTATAGAGAAAGCTAACTGGTCTAGCAGCAAAATGGTATATTTAATTGCCTAGAGCTTCTTTTGATAACTTCACCATTCTTTCCACTACCTTTCTAACCCACTTTCAGCTACCTATTAGGTACGAAACTGGAACAAAAATTCTTACCAACTTTAAATAGACTACCTCCACTCACATATCTAATCATATTCATGAGTGGCGTTGTCATCATCGAATGGTAAAGACATATGTTCCTGATCAGCTTTTAGATGAGTGGTTTATTAAGTCCTTATTTCCATAAATCACTGAGGATGTGGCGAAAGGAGGAGTTGTCACAGAAGATCAAGTCATTGTTCGTGCCCAATATTTGGATCTGATTTATACACAATCAGGTATGCTCTATGAAAATATTCCTGACGCTCCTAGACCAACTTTTACCATTCAAACTTGTCCAAAATTGAGTAGGGAATCTCATGCCAGTGACGAGGTGATCGGTTCCTCAAGCACGCAAACGGCGAGAGGACCATCTGGTCAAGCTCTTGCTATTTCTAGTCAAAATGCAAATTCATCCAAAAATACTCCTGCCTCTGAGATTAATGCCATGTCATTTGACAAGGGCAAAAATCCAAAGCAACCAGGAGGCAAGAAGAAAGGGAAAAATAATAAGAATAAACAGGAGAATTCCACTCCTGAAAAATATGAAACCCCTACTAGGACAAAGAAACCTTGTTATCCGTGTTTAATATGCAATGACAAGAATTTTACGAGAGATTGTCCGCATCGATATGAGGTTTCTAAACTTTTAAAGGATTCTAATACCTCAGCGGTGCTGAAAGATCCATTTCCAAACCCAGAAACACATATGGTTGTCACTGATAATGCTCCCACATCCCAAGTGCTTATGCTATCCATCGCGAATAAGAAAAATGATGTTTTGATATCGACAAGGAATAAAGATTATGGGATTTTCTGGCTACAATCAAATCAATATCCGATCACAGGACCAATCAAAAACTGCATTTATATGTCTGTGGGGCACATTCGCATATCGTAAATTACCTTTCGGTTTGAAGAACGCAGGGGCGACATTTTAGAGGGCAATGAATTATGCCTTCCATGACATCAAACACATAGTTGAACCATATCTTGACGATTTTCCTGCTCATTTGCGAAAACGGACTGATCATCTGCAACATTTGAGAGCCATATTTTTGCATTGTCAACATTACAAGATTCAACTCAATCCACACAAATGTGTGTTTTTTGTCGGCTCTGTTCATTTTCTTGGCTTTGTAGTTTCTAAAGATAGAATTTGACTCGATCCAATAAAGGTTCAAGTAACACTTGACATGCCTCCACCTTCAAATCTGTTACAGATCCAGAGACTTCAAGGGAAGGAAAACTTTCTAAGGAGGTTCATTCCAAATTATGTTGAGCTAGCTAAAGGTAATACACGTCTTTTGAAGAAAGGGGTTCCCGTCCATTGGGATCAGGTTACACAAGCTTCCTTTGATGCTCTCAAAAATTCCCTGATAAAAGCATCATTAATGTACGCCCCCAACTATCAAAAAGACTATTACCTGTATCTCACCGCTACAGATACAACCATTGGTATGGTTCTATTGCAAGAAGATGACGAAATTGAACATCCTATATACTATTTGAGTCGCAATCTTAATGATACAGAAATCAAGTAATCTTATGTTGAAAAATTGGCTTTAGCAGCCGTCCAAGCAGTATAGAGATTTCGACATTATATTCTCCTTCACAAAACTACCAATGTGTCAGATTGCAACCCTATGATATACATCCTGTCATGCCAATTGTTGGGGGGCAAATATTCCAAATGGATAGTCATATTGTAGGAGTTTGATCTAGAATTCATCAAATCCAAATCAAAGAAATCTCTCGTCTTTGCAGAGTTGCTTTGCGACCTTTCCTCGTCCTCCAACAATTTAACATCAGAAGCATCAATCGTGGATGAGTCTCTATTTCTGATATCATCAAGTGATCCATGGTATGGGGATATACTGATCTATTTCCAGAACCAAGATTTTTGGCCTAACACCTCTCGCTCTGAATAGTGACATATTCAATACCAAGCCAAAGATTATCTGATTGTTGGTGATACACTTTATCGTCATGGTGTTGATATAGTTTTATGAAGGTGCCTCATGCATGAGAAGGCTGAAAAAGATTTGAATGAATGCCATTCAGGTGCTTGTGGGGGGCATTTATCTGGTTGTGCAACTGCACAAAAAATCTTACAAGCTGGTTACTTCTGGCCAACCATATTCAAAGATTGCATACTTGCAGTTAGAAGTTGCCACGCTTGTTCGATTTTCGATCGTAAAACCAGATTACCACTTGCACCACTGCATCTAGTAGTTGTTGTTGGCCCATTCGCAAAATGGGGCATTGATTTCATGACACGTAACCCCACCTCGGCCAGGGGGCGTGGGTATATTATAGTCTTTGTCGACTACTTGACCAAATGGGTCGAGGCGATGCCTACATTGAACAACAACAGCGAAACGACTGCTCTTTTTTTTTTCAATCATGTAGTTTCTAGATTTGGTGTGCCACAGGCTATAGTCGCAGATCATGGGTCGCATTTTTGCAATCACATGATGATCGAGTTAACTACCAAATTAGGACTATCCCGTGATAGTTCTACTCCATATTATCCACAGGCCAACGGATAAGTTGAGGCAATCAACAAAGTCCTTAAGCACATGCTGCAAAGAATGATTGGATTCCATAAGAGGAATTGGCATTTAATCCTGTACTCAATCCTATGGGCATACCAGACCTCGGTGAGAAATGCGACTGGATTTATGCCCTTTCAGTTGGTGTATGGTCTAGAAGCAGTCTTACCAATTCAGTGTGAAATCTCATCCCTCAAGCTCGCAATCGACATGCTACCCGAAAATTCTGAAGAAGAAGCTCATTTCCTGGAATTAATCCATCTGGATGAAACCCGTTGTGATGCCGCATTGGCTAATGAAGCAAATAAGAAATGCATCAAGGCACACTATGACAAAAATGTTAAGCCTCGTGTCTTCTTAGAAGGTGACCTGGTCTTGCTTTACAATCAAGATTCTGACAAGTTAGGAGTAGGGAAATTTGAACCATTATGAATGGGCCCTTACATCATTAAACGTGTGTTGACAAAAGGAGCCTATGATTTAGTCGATTATGATGGGATTCCACTGTTGCAACCCCAAAATGGGTTGTATCTCAAACGTTGCTATGCATGATTAAGTGTAGTGAACTCACTATACATATGCTTTCATTGCATTTTTTGTGTGTTTTCTTTTAGATTTTTCATTTTGGTTAGGTAATCCACTTCACATTTGTTGCAGATGTCAAAATTTTTGGAACCATTTGTTGGGTATGTCGATGGAGCTAGTTGTAGCATGCAGAACCTATCTTCTATAGCCTAGGCCATCTTCGCTCCAAGTGGCGAGTTAGTGAGTTTCAGAGGGATATGTATTGTTCGATCGAAAAAAAACATCGTTGAGTATAGCGCATTGATTGAACTCCTCTCTGATGCCATTTCACATGGAATATGCCGAATCATTGTTAGGCTAGATTCACAGCTTGTCATTCTACAACTTACTAGTGTTTATTCTATTCGGAATCCAGCTATCCATTGCATGTTCCTAAGAGTTAGGATTTTGGAAAGACAATTTTATTTCATTCAATATCAACACATTTCTAGAAAATTAAACACATTGACTGATTCATTAGCAAACTCTGTTTTAAATAGACATTTGCAACATATGTAAAGAAAGCATTTCACATCAACATTTGCATAGGATTTCATCACTTAGCCAAAATAAAACTCCGAAAGTCAAATTAGATAGTTGTTTAAAGTTTTCAAAAATTTGTCCAACACAAAATTGGTCATCTGACCCAATAACTCAAAAATGAATGTAGAAAAACATCTTAGACTAGTGTTGCTAATGATAATAGGTCATCGCCTGTGCTATCATGTGCAGGAGCCTAATCCAACGACTTGGTACACCAATGGTATGGCACTGCATCGTCATGGGTAACTCATCAGTCCGGACATCTGGAATGCCGAGGGTCAAGCCCTCTACATGATCCTGCAACTATGCAAGGTTCTCCGCTATAACCAGATCTCTAAGGACTACCCTCCCTATAGCTTCCCCTGCTGGAGCATCTTCCTCCACTGGGCGTGCCACGGGTCGTATTGGTCCAATATCTACATGCACATATGAGTTCGTTTAGTCTTGGTAACAATCAAAAGCACAAAAAAAATAGAAAACTAATATATATATATATATATATATATATGTGGTCAAATCATTTTACCTATAGCACTCCACTGCTCACCGATTGGTAATGCCAAATCTGGATCGCCTCAGAAATCCATCCTTACATAGGGATACTCCACGAATACCATCTCCTGTAGGTTGAACCACTCAAAGAAGGCAGATGAGAAGGAGACCTGTGACTGGCCAACATGCCTAGCCATAAGGTCCACCCATCTCTGCATTCATGGTTCTCTTGGTGTAGGCAATCTCAGTGAAATGTTTTGAGGTTGCATAAGTGGGATTCGTTCCAAAGAAAAGGTAGTCAAAATGGATCCATAACCAAAATTCTTGGTTCTTCCAGTCTTTACTTTGGACAATTGATATTTCATGATAGGAAGTACCGCCTCACACCAGTTGAACACCTTCAGTTCCAGGCATTCCAAGGCATACTGCATGTAGGATCTGTTCGCTAAATGTAAGGCCACGCTGCTAGCCAATCTAGCAAGGGTAAAAAGAATGGTTCTCAAAGGTTGATTAGTAACATCTCGGATATTAATCTTACCATCTCTATTGGGTTGGGATCCATCCCTGCAGAACTGACGAATGTAATATTTCATCGATTCGCCCCCACGAGCAAATACTGATAGTGAAAGAGGGGCACCACGTCTCAACAAACCCATTAGGAAATAAATATCCTCGATCATGAAAGGAATGGATTTACCCTGATCTAGAATACCTAGTCAATAGGATCCCAAGCATGAAGAAGATATTGCAGCAAACTTATATGTTGTCTCATGCTAGATAAGCAGAAGAACTTAAGTAAACCACAGTTCCTTAATGCATCCACTGTGCCTTGGTCATGTAAAGCAATCATATCATCCTCTTCATGTTCTTGTTCTTGCCATGAAACAACCATCTTGATCCAACAAATATCTGAAATACAAACATTAGATGAGTTAGGATCCATTTTTGAGCAAAAACCAGTTCAAAATTTGATGAAAAAACACTATACAAACTTGCCCTTCTGCGCCTATCGTACCTAGTGCTTTAGCAAGGTGAGATGCATAGTGAGTGGCCTATTAGCAGCCTAGTATGCATTGCACTTTTTGATATAGGCAAAGTGCGACGATTGGAGAACGAATTATTCAAACCCCGAGGCCCAAAAAGGTGAGAAAACTTGCCCAAAATTGAAAAATGATGGAATGAAATTGAAGAGCATAAGGATAGATCCTACTTGGTCCTGATGGTGCGGGAAATGGTCCACAAAATATCTTGCAATTGACTGGTGAAATTTTGGGGGGGGGGGAACTGCTTCAGAGCTCCAAATCCAAAATTTGAAATAAAATGGTGAAAATGAAATGTTAAAACTATTTATGTTTACTTTTCCATGTACTTCAAGTAAATGATAGTTTTAGTTCATTTTTCATTTATAAATATGTATTTTTAACTAATTTCATGGAGTTTTGAGCAGGTTGAACAACTATCAACAGAATATGATGTGCTAAATGGTGAAATGAACGTCTTTGACCACCAAGCAAACTTTTCATCTTCTTTTTGAGCTTTGATTCAAAAATGAAAAGAAACTGTACATTTTTAAACCCTTTTCAGACTCTTTAAACGTGAGAATATTGTCAAGCGCTTGTCTTTTTCAGCTCGTTAAAGTATTGGAAACATCATCCCTCTTGTATTATTCTATCCTTTTTCAGACCTGAGGGATTACTTCACGAAAATGAACTTATGGAGTTTTCATTTCGTCCCTTTTCAAGCTCTGTAAACATGAAAAGGACCAAATTATCCTTGTTGTTAAACTTGTTAAAATAATAGTGACAAACTTTTCCATCTAGACAAGACCGAGTTTCACTGTCGCTAGACTCATTAAAACATCAAATAGCGATGGGTTTTCCCAAAGGGAAAATTATAGAACAAGCATATGTTATCCTCCTCAAGCTTGACAAACATAAATAGGTACTGGTCAACAATGACTGGGGAAAACGGGGAAAAATCTTGAATAATTTATGGTAGCAAGTCGCTCTTGAACATGACACTTACACTTCATCTCCATGATTGAGTTGGGTTGGGTTATTCCGTTCACCAGTCATCATACCATTGGTCTTTCATACCATCCATCTTTTGGGGTTAACGATACCAATTCATCTGAGTGTCACCGACATGTTCAATAGAAGTCATCCAGTTGAGAAGTCATCCAATTAATGTCTCATACACTGCAATACCTCCAACCTTCATTTTTCATGACCACCGTTCCTGAACCTTGTGTTGTCAGTTCATTTTCACCTCTAGAAATCATCTGCTTTGTTTCATGTCATAGATGTGGCATACATCAAGACCCTCCTGCGACGAGTTGCTTCTTGTCGACATCAACTCATTATCCAAGAAGTTGACTTAGAAACACCCTTTCAGTGCTTTGAGGCTTGCATACATCAATGGCAAGTTTCTCTGCTCTGGCGACAGGTTGACATCAACAGCCTTCAACCAAAAGATTTTGTGTGGTGTTCGACATTGGATCATGTATTCACACGACATGAAATGTACTGCAGTACCTTGAGGATCATTATCATTATTAGTGATCCCTCTCGCGTCTGTTGACAACTCACACCATTGGCTAGTAATCAGGCAATGTCTTTCCATGTTTGACCTTAGAACATCTATTCACATGGTTTGACTTGTACATCGAGCGAAGATTGAACGAGTTTGAAGACCCCAGATCTAGTTTTATCCAGGCTGCGATATATTCAGGGATACAAAAACATCAAATGTACACAGGCTTTACACGGATGGTCATCCTAATCATGGATTATGACTCTATATCTGTAGAATCACAAGTCTGTATCTACAGATGACTATCTGATCTATGTACATGAAATGAAAATTTATAAAGCTGATCATGGGAATGCCTCCCTCATATAGTTCATGAAAAATCATATTATCATGATGTATTGTATTGTAATTTATGCGGGTCACCTTCCAGTTTGAAACTTCCGATCCTCACGATAAAGAATTTCACCCAACATGAACATTTACAACCTCATGCTTTAGGGGGAAACTGTTATAGACATATTTGGGCACATCAACCCCAAACTCATATGTTGATGTATTAGGGCTCATCAACCCCTAAAAGAGTTGTTTTATACCCTAAAGGAACTAATTCATCTGAATACATCATTCCCCAAAAGTTCCATCTTAGAAATCATCCAGAAAGTGCCTAAACTGAACCATACTGACTGCTAGACTGTAAAAGTGAGATGCATACTGACTGCTACACTGTCAAACTGTGATGCATACTGTTTAGGCCTTCTATAGGGTGTGATGGGCGAGGATGGACAAATTTCTGGGACAGATTATTAGATGGTTGCTCATGGAATCTTCTAGAAACTTCTCTTATGCCACTTGCCTCTCCAAATTCGCCCAAGGATGAATTGTTGGCATTATGGCTAAAGTGTTGTCCTTGATGGCAACCCATTCAGGTGATAGACCATAGTACTTCAAGTTAGCAGCAGAGATTGATGATCAGCTATCAAATATGGAAGAAAATAAGGGGTACGCAGGTACACCTTACAGAAAGTGCGTACCCGCAAGTACACTGTGAAGGGACTGCGTCCTAATACGCAGATAAGCCGTCCAGGAGGTGCGTACCCCAGTGCACACATTTCAAGGCAAAGAAAAGCACACGTGGGGTTTCTTATGTTTAACTAGCTGACGGTATTTGTGTTTCTATGGTTTTGGCTCGTGGTATTGATCCATGTTTTCAGGAGGAGCTTGCCTATATAAAGCAAAGGAGATTGTTTGGCTTATGCATGTGCTTGGGTTGAACATCTTATGAGAGCTAGATCTGAAATATCATGATCTCTTGGGTGTAATGTCTAGATCTAAATAAGGCGAATCTACTGATGAATTGAGATATCTTCGGCGCATGATCAGATCTGTAGATCTGACTGTCTGGGTTGTTCTTGAAGTCTTAAAATTATCTATGCCCGAAGGTATGCAGGTACAGTGAAAGAAAAGTGCGTAGATACGCTGGGACAAAGCGTTTCAGGTGCACCGGTACGCAGGCACAGAAGGGTTGCAGGTGCACCGATACGCAGGCACAGAAGGGTTGCAGGTGCGGAGGTACGCAGGCAGATCAAAGGACACAGTGCATAGGTAAGCAGGTGAGCAGTTCAGTTACCTACTTAGGTAAGCAGGTGAGCAGTTCAGTTACCTACGTAGGTAAGCAGGTGAGCAGTTGAGTTACCTGCGTACCGTAAGCAGGCTGTACATGGGTGAAGTTGCTTACTTCTCTTGAAATCTCTGTTTATCATTGCTGTGTTCTGGGTTGGTTCTATTATTGTTGATCTGGGTACTACAATTGACTGGGTGATTTTCTTATACTTGATGATCATTTGATGTATATGGATCTAGTTTGAAAATTTATGAAAAGTGGTCCTTGAAAAGAAGTAGGGGGTTGTAGCTCCCTTCCAGGAGAGACTGGAAAACGAGAGAGAGTTGTAGCTCTCTGCAGGTTGCAGCCTGCGTACTGGTAAAGGACTGCACCAGTACAAGACCATTGTAAAAGGAGTTTCTAATTTGAAAGAAGATAGAGACATATTGCAGCAGGTGGTTTTCACCCACATTGGGTTTCCACCTTATATCTGGTGTTCTTTGATGTGACTGTCTATTTTTCTTGTTCATTCTCATTATTTTATAGTACTGATATGCAAAAATAATTCAAAGTGAAAATAAGGAAGGTTTGGTAAAAGGACTAGATAATACTGATTCACCCCCCCTCTCAGTATTATTTTCAACATGAATAAGGGAACTAGGAAACCATCTCCAATTCCCTTCTCTCGTGGAACAAATTTCTACAGATGGAATGATAGTCATCATCCCCATAGATGACTCACCCTCTTGCAATCATCTATAAAAGGATCTCCCATCCAAGAGATCAGAAGGCTGAATTGTTGTGAATTGCAAGTAAACGTTGCTAGTTTTGGTATTGAGGAGAGAGCATTGTATTCTTGTTGGTGTGTTCTTGCTAATTCATGAGGTGAAGAAGGATTGAAGCTAGGAGGATGGTGCTGGATTAGACAATTGGGTTGCAATTCTCCTTATTATCAATAAAGTTCTTCAAGTTTTTTCCCAATTGATTGTGTAATTGTGAATGCTTTCATTTGTTCATTATATATCTGATTCTATAATGTTTATGCTGCAATAGATCATGATGCTTTGATAGTTATTTGTTGTTGTCCTTGTGCATGTACTCTCCAAGCGTGTTACATACAGAGAGGAGTTACAGGATCTTCTAAAGGAGAGGGAGATCAGGCAAGGGATCAAGCGAAAGTTCCAGGTTGGTTTCTACAATCTTTCTGTTATGAAACCAGCTCAAGAAAAGAGAAAAAAGATAGATCAATGCCTTAGAATTCAGCCTCTTCGAGGGGGAAACCTCCTTTAAATTACATAAATGAACAATTATTGGATGATTCAAATGACAAAACCTCCTTTCTATATATAGGAGTCTAAGGAGTCACAATATAAATTAGTCGACCTAACAATAATAATATAAAGCCACAAAAATAATAATAGAGGGATTCTATGGGGCACAGTAATAACAATATGGGGGCAATAGGGGCACACGATATTAATAAGGGGTATAACTACAATAGTAATGGGGTAATCACTAGTATTATAGGGACCCAACACTTTCTCTTATCTATCACACATAGGAAGGATCATTGAATTTCTTTAAACTGTTGTTTCTAGGTTAGCTACAAAACCTAGAGGGTTAGTCATTCGACAAGACACTAATTTTCCCATAAACAACATTGACTGAACAAATAGGAAATGAACATGATATGATGGGACACATAACACAAGGCAAGGAAATAAAATTGTATAGAGCTAGGAATACATCCCAAGGCTGCTACTAGAAATAAAGCTTAAGATTTTTGCCATTGACAAGAAGATGATCATTCCTCCCATCTAAGGATTTCATCCTGTAAGAATGGTGGCCAAGCTTTTCATAGATGGTGTAAGTTACAATCCACAGAGATGAAATTTTTTGTGCTTTCCTTTCTCTTCATGGGCCTTTCCCACTTCAATACTATGTCTCCCACACTAAAATATTTGTTCCAACCTACAAAATTCTTATCAAACCAATGCTTGATTCATTTATGGTGTATGGAAAAATTTTATTTTAGTTTGATCCTTTCTTCCTATAGCTCTATAAGGGTATCTATCCTACTTTGAACTAGAATACAAGGTTTACCTTGAGACTCCCGAGAAAACTGCAAGGCTGGAATGTATATGTTCAAAGGAAGGATAACTTATTTTCCGTAAACAAGGAAGTAGGGATAATTATTTAGAGAGGTTTTGGGAGTGACATAGTCATCCCATAGTGAATTCACCAAGGCATTATGCCAGTTCCTTTACTCAAAGTAAATATTTTTCTTGATAATACAGATTAGATTCTTGTTGGTAGACTCGGCCAAACTACTCCGCTAAGGGTAGTTTGATGGATGTCTTAAAACAATACCATTTTCTAATACAAACTCATAAAGCTTAAATGACGAAAATTAAGTTACATTATCAAACACAAGTAATGTAGGAACGATGAATTTGGTTATGATGTTATTTCCAAGAAATTTGATGACTTCTTGATCCTTAACTTGTCTTAGCAAAACTACTTTGGTCCACCGAGTGAAAGAATTTGTTGCAGTTAAGATGTATTAGTTTTTCTTTGATGAATGTGGAAAGATTTTACCAATAACATACAATCCCCACTGTTGAAATGGTTCCTCAATTTCTATGGGTAACAACGAGGCATCTGACTTCCTATCATGGCCAACACATCTTTGACACACTGGGCACTTTCGAGCATATGCATGAGCATACTTAAATAATGTGGGCAAATAATAACTAGCCCTCATCACCTTATGAGCAGTGGTATTTCCTATGAATTTACCACATGTTGGTCCATCGTGAATATCTCTTAACAACCTTTGTGAATCTGGAGGCTCTAGACCTCTAAGTAGTACACCATTGTGGTACTTCTAAAAAAGCACACCTTGCACAAGTTTATAAGGCTTTAAGGCATATTTCCCTTTTCTTTTTGGTTGGTATATGTGAAGGCAAGGTGTTGTTCTCTAAGTTTTTTTGTATGTCACCATACCAAGACATGGTTATACTTGTAGGGGGAGCTTGTTCAATGCTATACATTTTGATCTCTTGTTCCCACCCAGAAGAATCCTCTTCTGGTGAATCCATCACTTCTACTGTGAGATGAAAGAGACAATGGCCTTTGATAGTATGAATTGGCTTGAATTCAAGATCATATTATTTTAGGCACTTCATCCAGTTCACCCTCCTCCTACCCATCTCTTGTTGCACCAAGAGTGATCTAACTATGGAATGAGGCACGTAGATAATAGTGTGAAATTTCAGGAGTTAAGGCCTGAAATAATTAAACTCGTTTTATATTACATATTCTTACTTATCAATGATGGGATAATTAATTTATGATCCCTATATTCTTAGGATCATGAAATATATAGGCTGCTTGTTTCCTTGATTTTCCTTTTATGTCAACACAGTTGTGATAGATGTGTCAAAAGCAAAAGTGTATAACAAGAAATATTTGCCAAAATTTGGGTTGTTTAACGTTGGGGCATTGGCAATGGATTGCTTGATTCAAGAAAATGAATCTTTCTCCCTATTATCCCATTTATATATAGCATCATTCTTTATCATCTCTTGTAATGGTTTAATGATCTACGTGTAATCAGAGACGAAATTTCAAAGAAAATTAATCTTTCCCAAGAAGGATTGCATCACTTTCTTATTCACAGGAAAATGGATTTGAGAAATAGTATTAACCCTCTCCAGGTCAACCATAATTCCACTCTTAGCAATAATGTGTCCTAATAGGTTACTTTTGGAAACACCAAACATGATTTTCTTCATATTTAGTGATATTCCATACATACAACATCACTCAAATTTTTTCTCTAGATGATCAATGTGATCAATTTTTTTCTTAGAAAATATTGTTACATCATCCAAGTAGATGACCACACTGTATCTGATCAATCCACATAATGTGATGTCCATGGCCATTTGAAATGTAGCACCAAAATTAATAAGTCCAAATGGAATGGGCTTGAAAGAAAAAGTTCTCCACTTCATCCTAAAAGTGGTTTTCAATCTATATGGTTTTGTTACTAGCACGTGATTGTATCCAAAGGATCCATCTAGTAATGAGAACATTTATGACCTAGATACCATCTGGATTATATTCTCCATAGATGGCACCATGGAAAATTTTTGGGGCTAATGTTCGCCCAGTGGGCTAATTTTCCATGATTTTTCCACAAAAGGATTCGCCAATTTCCAATTTTTTTAAAAGACGATTCGCCCAAATTTTAGAATATAAAATTATTTTACCTTAAAAATCACCAACATTATATAGAGACTGTATATAAAATCATTATAAATTTGAATAATTTTACAAATATATCAATAAACATTTTATAGTTTGCATATTAGGGATTAGTGAGATTCGCCAATGTTTTTAAACTTCAAGAAAATTTTCCATCCTTAAAATTTTCCTTGGATGGCACCAAGTAATTATCTTTATCTGAAGCTCGATTGAGGTTGCAAAAATCAACAGACAATTGTTTCCCACTGGACATTTTCTTGATAGGAACCAGGCTGGAAACCCATGTAGAATGACAAACTTTGAAGATGATCTGAGCATCCAACAACTTCCTTAATTCCTTTTGAATTAGGGGTTTGAGCATCGGATGAACTTTCCTTAGCTTTTTTTGAAACGCCTTCACCCCTTCTTTGATTGGAATTACATGCTAGATAATGCATGTGTCATATGTATTTAGATCGCCATACGTCCATGCGAATACATATTGATACTATTTGAAAGGAAAAATTAAAGCTTATCATTCTTGAGGAGAAAAACATACCGAGGTTCACATATTTTGAATCTACTTCGGTTCCCAAATTAACTTGTTCATGTGATAACGTTGAATCTTGAGTCTTTGTACTCTTTGGTCCTTTCTAATTGTTTTACGGGTCATAAAATTTCTCAAGAGACACCACACCTTTCAACATTGGATTCCCTTTAGATACTTTAGCTCCCTCTTGCAAATCCTTTTCATGCTCATCTTCTTCAATAGACACATCTTTGAAAACATCAACATTGGCCACAAATTGTAGTGTCCACTAGTCATCATTAAATTCGTGAAAGTTAGTTACATTGTCCAGTACATATGGCCTATAAATAATATCTATAAGAAATCCATCTTTTAATGGTGGAATCCTAGCAACTGCATTAACTAATGTATATGTGGAAACATTATGAATTCTAGGAACAAAACTAATATTTTTTTTTTAACCAAAACGAGTATTTTATTAATGGGTGACCGAGGCCAAATTCAGTGTTATATTTCTGATCATTACATAGCAAATTCTGCTACTGAGAAAACTCAATGAGCGATATGGATTGCGACTGCCTTCCCATCGAATTTAAACTGGCTAAGATCTAATTCTTAAACAAAAAGGGAGAATTGCTTTACGGAATAAAGCCAGGGAGGATGGAGCCGAAGGGCGACTTGGCCGAGACCGCGAACAGGATCTGCTTCGATCTGAGAGCCCCTAAATTCAGAACAAACAACTCGCCATCCCACCGCTTCCAGAACCTGGAAAATTGACGTCGCCTCCCCTGTTTCTTTGCTTGGAGGAAGTAAATTCAAAGAATTAATTTTAAAATTGAACCTCCCGATCTTTAAATGATCAATCAAACCTTGCACACTCCTTTAAGTCTGAAATAGATGTTCTCACTGCTCTTTGCCCTGCTTAAGGGATGGCTACCATATTCGGTTCGCCTGCGTTTATGCTTATCATGCTCTTTTCTAGATTGCATCCAATATTAGCCAGAGAGTCGGCTTCTGAATTCAATTCTCTGAGAATATGGTAAATTTGGACTAAAGGGAATTCCTTCAAGAGTCGATCACTCTTAACATCTGTTTGTTCAGAACTGGATCATTAAACCTTTTGTTTTTCCTTAAGGCTTTGATCAGCAATTCTGAGTCTCCGAACACTGCGATTTCCTTTGGATTTCTCTTTCTGGCGAGTTGGCAGGCCTTTAAGAGGCTAAGGACTTCTGCCTGGTTGTTGGTTTTTATTCCGAGACCCCAGCTGAAACTCTCTTTGCTTCCATTCGGGAGATAAATGATCCCCCCCGCCCCTGACCTGCCTGGATTGCCTTTCGAGGCTCCGTCAAAAAAGATAGTGCATTTTCCTTGAGACTTCCACCACTTCTGGAAGCCTTCTAAGTTGTCTCGAATCTGCCAATTTTCCTTGAGGAGAGGACGTGAGAATGAAGAAGAACTCGATGTGGGAATGAAGCCACCCAGCCAGATACATTCTTCGTCTCTTAGGGAGTTATCTTTAACGCTGGACTGTCTCAAAGTCTCTAATAGCAGATTCTTGGCTTTTTCTGCAACCTTTTCAGCTGATATTTCTGTTTGATTGAAGATTATTTCATTCCGGGAGAGCCACAGTTTCCAGCACACATATTTCGGAACTGTTGTCCACACCTTGGACCAGAGGGACTTGGCAACGATGCTATGGGGATATCTAGCTTTCCAGGACAAGAACATTTATGATATTGAGCAGTTCACTGGCCAAGAAACTTGTCCAAGTCTTGACCGGCCAAGAAACTTGTCCAAGTCTTCTGAGCGTACTCGCATTCAAGAAAAATGTGCACTGTAGTTTCTAGGGCTTTTTTACAAAACACACATCGGTGAGGACCGACGATGTTCCTTTTACAAAGGTTCTCGCCAGTAAGAATTTTGTTTTGAAACAAGGTCCAGAAGAAGAAATTGATCTTCGGGATACTGAAGCACTCCCAGATATGCTTCCACACTCCTTCCGGGTGCACTGAGTCTTTTTTGCTTTGCATTTGTAAATACCCTTGTTTGGCAGAGTAGACCCCTGTTTGTCCCCAACCCCAAGTGTCTTCCTCATTCTTATGCACAGGTGCAAAATCTTCTATTTCAGCTGTAAAAAGGTTTAACTGATCGTTTAAATGCTCAAGAATGTTGGGCAGAATCCAACTCTTCCAATTGCCATCGTCGTCCCACTCCACGATATCCTCGATTTTCCTGATTCCTCTTGCCCTTAGCCAAACTCTTAATTCTGCAATTTCATTTATCTCTGAGAGAGGGGGATGGCCCATGATTCGGTCCCTCCACAACCAAGTCTTTTTGCCATTACCTGGAACTTTGTACAAATGCCTTCTGAAAAAATCGGTCCCTCTACAACAGAGTCTCCATGCCAGAGTTCCTTTTGGAGAAGAAGCGGGATTGAAGGTAATGATCGATTTGTTTCTGAGATATTTGAGGATTAAAATCTGGCTAATTGGGTGTGTGGGCTCAGAGATTAGCTGCCACAGAATCTTACAGCCCAACGCTAGGTTAGCTTGAAGAGGGTCTCTAATTTGCAGGCCGCCCTCATTGATTGGGCGCTTCACCATTTCCCAATTAACAAGGTGGAAGCGATTACTGTTCCCCTTACCACTGCTCCACAGAAAGTTCCGAATTAGGCAGGAAATTTGATCTGCTATTTGCCTTGCAGCCAACAGCAGAGAAGCTTGAAAGGTAGGCAACGCGGAAAGAACCGACCGGATGAGAGTGAGATTTCCTCCAGAGGAGAGCCAAACTCCGCCCCATGCAGCTATCTTCTTATTAAACTTGGAAATTACCTCCTCCCACAAGTTGTTCCGGTTGGATCCCATCGTCAACGGAAGACCAAGATATTTTATTTTGTCCCATTCAGCGAAACCTTTGAAGCCCAGCTCACTAGCTATCCTATCAATGGTTTGCTGATCAGAATTCCAACCATATACTGTGCTCTTCCTTTCACTGATGAGGGCTCCAGTGACACTGCAATATTTTTGGAGGATAGACTTGAATGCTTTAGCCATTCTCAAGGAGGCACCGCCAAGCAGGAGAGAATCGTCAGCAAAGAGCGCATGATTCACTGGAGGTGAACCTTGCACGATTCTTATCCCAGGAATGGTGCTACGATGCTGCTCCTGAGTTAATTTCCTGCTTAATGAATCCGCCATCAGAATATATAGAAAGGGAGACAGAGGGCAACCTTGCCTCAGTCCCCTAGTAGCGGAGAAGAAATCTGTTGGTCTCCCGTTCACCATTGGTGCGATCCAGACATTTTCAATGCGGGCTTTGATGATATTTATAAATTCATGACTGAACCCGAAGGCTTCAAGAACCCTGAGAAAGAAAGATCGATTAACACGGTCAAAAGCATTACTCATATCTAATTTGATAATCATACCTTGTTCTTTCCGAGCATGGCTAGAGTGGAGGGCCTCTTGAATTTGGATGACATTATCAAGAATTTGTCTACCCTTCACAAATCCACCTTGAGCTAGGGAGATAAGTTTTTGTAGAAGAAGCTTGATCCTGTTAGCCAACAGCTTGGCCACGATCTTATATGATGAATTACATAGGGAGATCGGCCTGTATCTGTCAAACGATCTTGGGTTAGTTTCCTTGGGGATTAAAGCAAGGAATGTTGATTTTGTACCCCCTCCCATTTTTGCTTTCCTCAAAACTCCTCTTATCATTCTGAAGAGGTCGAATTTGATGATCTCCCAACAAATCCTATAAAAATGAATTGAAAACCCGTCGGGGCCTGGGGCTTTATCAGGGTCCATGGACCAAACAATATTGGTTATCTCTTCTTTCGTTGCTGGGCTCATCAAAGAGACATTATCTTCCACGCTGACTAGATTAGGGATAGCTGAGAGAAACTCTATTTCATCCTCCTCCTCGCCATTTCTTTCTGCACTGAGAAGGTTCCGAAAATGATTTGCCGCTGCCTCTTGAATTTGGGCGAAACATATGTATACCTGACCGCTGGAGCTAATTATTTCTACTATATGGTTGCGCGAGAGACGGGCCCTACACTGTCTATGAAAATAAGAGGTATTTCTGTCCCCTGATTTGAGCCACAGGCTTCGAGACTTTAGACGCCAATACTCCTCTTCCTTCCTGAAAGAGCAATACACATTCTTTTGAGCCGATTTTTCTTTGGCAAACTCCGTAACCGAGGGAACAGTATCCTCCATATTGAATTGTATTCCTTCCAATTGAGTTACTGCCTCCTTCCTCTGCCTGTTAGGGGATTGCCCGGATTTATTTATCCATGCTTTGAGAGCAGTTTTTACGTTTTTCAATTTTTGTTCCCACACGAAGCTTGGGGAACCATAAACTTCCATTCTCCATGCTACTTGGACTGTTTCTAAAAACCCATCCTTGCCTACCCAGAGAGGGCTGAAGCGGAATGGAAGGGGGCCTAAATCCTCTTCTTTTTTTAGACATATAAGGATTGGCTTATGATCCGATGTAAGTTTTGGAAGAATTTTAGTGAAAATAATTCTACTGTCCATCATTAAAGAACTGTTGATAAGGAACCTGTCCAATCTAGCTGAGATATGATTTTCTCCGATTCTATTATTTGTCCAGGTGAATTTACCTTTCACTGGTTTAAAGTCTACCAAGTCCCAGCGCTGGATCAAATTGCCCTCTGTTCTGCTGAAAGGATCTCTGGACTGGATCCCTCCTTTCTTTTCTTTGGGATCTAAAATTATGTTCAGGTCCCCCCCTATAACCAAATTGGTAGGACTGATTTGCTCTAAAAAATCTGTGAGTGACCTCCAACATTCTTTCTTCTCTTCATAATGAACTGGGACATATAAATTAAACAGGGCGAGGGTGAGATTACTTACAGTGTGGCGCAACTCTGTGAAGATCCAATGTTGAGTCGCTGAAAATAGTTCTAGGGAGAAGCTTTTAGTCCATAAAGTACCTAAACCTCCAGCTGTTCCCCTTGCACTAACAGCCTTTCCTGAATCAAATTTCCATTTAGTAACGCTGGTGTTTAGAAGGGCTTCCCCTTCTACTTTGGTCTCTTGGAGCATAAGGATGTCCGCGGTCTCTATCTTCAGAAGATCTTTGATAGCCTCTGCCTTGTTGGGATTACCCAGACCTCTACAGTTCCAAGAGATCATCTGCATCATTTACCGCTTGAAGGGGTAGGCCCTCCTCCTTTGGAGGTCCTTGGCCTGACTGTTCTCCCTAGGGTCATTTCGATTGTTGCTTGACTGCCAAGAGATTTTTGTTTTTCTGACTCCTCTTCTCTGGTTTCCTTATTTGTTCTTCATCTGACCCTAGGGACTTTTCTTGAGATTCATCATCTGATGACCCAGTATTCTCTGTTGATTTTTTCTTTTTTTTGATTATCTCTGCATATGATGGAGAAGAAATTTTGCTTGGAATGATGCTTTGAGTGTTGCCTGGGTCTAGGGTTTCCATATTCACATGCTGTAATGGTTCTTCTTCCCCTACTTTCGGTGGATCTGGAGGAGGCGCGAGGACTTCAAAAGGATTTTTATCTCCCTCATTGTCCTTTGGTTCACTGCTTCCGGCGTTTTGATTACTTGTGCTTCCGTTATCTACTTTGCTCTCAGGCCCTTTAGCCTTGCTTTTGTTGCTTTGCCTGTTTGCTGATGTCTTCTTTGCCTGTTTCCATTGATCTTCTTTTTCCTTCTCTGTTGTCTCCCCACTTCTTTTTTTGCAATATCTAGCAAAATGCCCATACTGATGGCAGAAACGACACTTAAAGGGCAAATGTTCATAATCAAGCTCTTGGATGTGAGTCCAGTTTTCCACCGAGAGCTGAATCGCTTCGGGTAATCCTATTTCCAAATCGACCTCCACACAGATCCGGGCACAGGAATACTGGTCCTTCCTTGGGGCTTGGTCGATGTACTTTCTGAGAGCATTTCCAATGGATTGTAAAGAGCCTTGATTCCAGCAATGCAGGGGAAGATGCGAGAGGCGTACCCAGACCGGAACCGCCTTAGGCACATCTTGCGCTGGGTCGAAATCAGTTGACCATTTGTTCAAGTAAAGTCCTTGGGGCCCCATGAAGTAAGGCCCGTTTCTGAAGATCAGGCCTCTATCTTCTGGATTGTCAAACAAAAAAACAAAAAACCCTTTGCCCACAAAATAAATCTTGATTCCTTCGTTGACTAAAGGAAGCCAGTTCCTTTTGACCCATTCTTCGACTGCTCTCAGGGATGGCCACAAACCGGTGAACTGTCCGATCAGGCCTTTCTCTGCGAGATTCAGAGCTGATCTGCAAATTTCTTCCTCAGGCAGAGCAACCTTGGGAATACTGTCCAGTTTCTTTACAAATTTTTGCTGCGGGCCAGAGACCGAGCGTTTACCAGAGGCAGTGACCAGGGCCTTGAAGGCCGCGACTTCTGGGGAAGGGGGGGAAGGGGCCTCAGGGCCACCTCCAGACGCCATGAGGAGCAGACGGGAGGGCGCAGGTGCAGGCGCGGCTAGGGCAGCGCAGCGAGCGCAGAGCGGGCGAAAAAAAAGTCAAGTTCACTAATATTAAATGATTTAAATAATTATAATACCTCTTGTTGGATTTTCAAATTAGGTGAAACACAATGAATGGTATTCCATACCTAACAGGTAACAATCTCTGAATCACTGATTACCTTAAGCACTTCCACCTTGAGGTATATGGCTTTCTTTAGTCCTAGAATAAGTGCTTCATATTCAGAAATATTGTTCATGCACTTGAACTCCAAGCACCATGATAATATATACATTTTATTCCGAAGGATAATAAAAATACAACCAGCTCTAGAATCCTCCTAAGTTTTAGAACTGTCAAAATATAACGTCCGGATGTCAGTGGCTACTAGGTTATTTCCTATACTAGTAGTATATACATATATGTTGCAAGTTTCATTAGCACTAGTTGGACTTCAAGGAAGGAGCTCCAACTATGTATAATATGGTATAGGGGATGGTTATGCTTGATCACATCTATGATTGACCTCTAGAAAATAATTTTTGAAAATGGCATGTGCAATTCTAATTGGCTCATTGCGTCCCTCAAGAATTTCCATGGTATGTTTCATGTAAGGTTCAATATCTACTCAAATATTATTATTTATTCCCTTATAGGGAATCCATAAATGTGTCCAGTCTATAAAAAAGCATCCTTGTAGTTTGTTGGACTAGTCTCTACTTAGAAGTAAACCATAGGCTTCAAGAATATTGACAATAACAATATCAATGCATTGGTGAATTATATTGTCTGATGACAAATGGATGATAACACTATTGACTTCACTAATTTCCTTGACTAATGATCTATCTAGTTGTATGATTGCAACATCAGTCTTTTCCCATTTTGCATTAATCTTCTTAGCAATAGATAAAGGCATGACATTTGTAGATGTGCCATAATCAACAAGGAAATTATGGACATTATAGTTAAATATTTCAAACGTTAAAATAAAGTGTGGGTAGGTGGTATGAGATTTAATTTTAGCAGCATCAACCACAGATTCAATAATACCACGAGGTTTATTGGACAAGGCCCGAGAAGCAAAAAAATTCATTATCTAACAGAGGTTGTGTTTCAAATACTTGGATAATTAGTTCACATTGTCAAATATTGTTATATTGTCATGAGCCCTCTTCATATCCTTAAAAATATTATAATAAATCTATTCCTCCTTAGCCCGGTGTGCTGAAGTGTTGGATGGTATAGCTTTGGTCGAAGCCTCAAGAGTGACAGACTTATTTTTATTGTCTGCATGAGTTTTATTAGGAGTTGGAGCACTTCCAAACTTATTCTATGAATTCTGAGTAGGATTATTAGGTGGTAGGATTTTCCTCAACAACTTCCTTCTAAATTCTTTCCCAGAGACTGGTCCTTTGCTCTTCAAATTATACTGTTGAGCTTCTTGTTGTGGAGGAGCTTCACCCACTGGGGGTTCATAACCAATTTGTTTATCAATATTGAATATAACATCAAATGCATTAAATGAGTTACCAACACCTAAACTTTCATTTTCCACAGTTGCTTTGCTTACTTCTTCAGGCTGCTTAAATTGCTCCTCTACTAATAAAGTTTATATGAAATGCGCTACCATAGCATTCATGTTGTGATTCCATTGTGGACATCTTTTCTTTGAATGCATCTCTAGATGGACAGTACAAAAGTTATCCATGCCCAAGATTTCAAGATTGCACACAACATTGGAGCTCTGTGCAGATTTGGCTGGTTGACTATTGTTATTCTTGATGAAAGGAAACTTGAAAGAATTACTACTAGTAGTTTCCTCATTTGACCTTCTCTTTAGTTCTAATACTTTGTTGGTGAGAAACTTCAGAGACTTAGCCAAGATATCCATGTCAAAAGAATCTTTCTCTTTGGTTTTAGTGAAGGAGGCTTGAGATTTGTTACCAGTGTCTTTGGAGTCTTTATAATCTTCTTGATCATCAATAGCTCCAATAGAACGCAAGTCCTTTTCCGCAGTGATTTCTTCTGAAAAATTCAAATCCAATGTTTCCTTTGCAACTGTTTTAACAAACACAAAATCTTTTGAATTTAGACTTCTATGATCCATAATAACTATAACATCTTTCGGTAAAAATCACATAAGAGATTTTTACCGAAAGATGTTGTTATAAACACAAAAATTTTAGTAGGAAAGGCATCAGTGTAATAATATTTGGTAACAAAATTGTGTGATTGAACATCGATTAGGAAATTATTCAATAAGCATGTAAATTTATGATTAAAATATTTTACTTTTTCCTTGTCTCCCATCTTAATATTTCTGAGTTCCTTGAGTATCATGGAAGAAGTTTTATCATCGGAAAATTTGTAGAGATTTCTACAAATTAAGCATTGATACCATGTAGAAATTTCTACAAATCTAGCTCTGATACCATGTAGAAATTCCTTGTAGATTCAAACCACAGATTGTAATATGCTAAAAAAATTGACTTGAATCTACTCTACTCATTAGCAAAAACAATTATTGATCGATGAAATCATGAAGCATAAAAGATAAAGAATTCAATCACACGCAACACAATAATTTTCTGGGACAAGCCACAGTTAAAACCCATACTATATGTATATTACATTAATCAGAAAATATGAGAAGATTACAATGCTTTTCTCAAGCCTGAGAAGCCTTTGCACTATCTTTATCTGTCTCACTGCCTCACAAACAAGCTCTAGCCAATACTTAGCCAAATCTGTTGCCGTCCAAGTTCCTATTTTCTTGCGTAATTTCCTAGGGAATTATCCCATATTTAATTGGGAAATTCCTCATCCATAACTATGCAACCCATCATAGGCCTTCATTTGATTGCGTGCACCACATGTACAATTCAGATGATTATACAACTGATAGTACACTGTCCCTGAACTCCAATCTCAACTGGGAATTTCTCTGATCTGACATGCATGAGTTAATTATGAGTGAAATTTTAGTTTACTAGTTGAGTAGTGTTGGTTACACCCCACTACTACAGGTTACATCCCACTTATGTATCTCCCACTAATTCCTCCATTAGTTGGAATGAATTTAATTGAATTTAACTCAGTTAAACTGAATTAAATAATTACAATTCAAAAGAACTCAAGCTGAGCCCCTAAAATTTAGGAACCATTCTACATGACTCTGGATAGATTCCCAACTCAAATTAATTGATCCAACTACATCAAATTAACTTAGTTAACTATTATACATTGTTAGGAGAATTAGAATTACAATTTAATTCCTAATTTAATTCAAGGACAAAATTAAATTAGGATTTTCTTGGTGCATTTTTTTCAACGCTCCCTTTCAACAAGAAAGGGGTTATCTACTACTCTAATCCTGCCTCTGTGAAACTCAAATTTTCATCTTGACAACGCCTTTGTCAAAATATCTTCATCCCGCTCCTTTGTAGGAATGTATTCCAACAACATGATTCTCCTCTACACACAATCTCATAGATGGTGATACTGGATGTCGATATGCTTAGACCGATCATGAAAAAATGGATTCTCAAAGAGTTTGATACAACTATGATTGTCACAATAAATCACTGTAGTTTCCATCTGCTGACCAAATAACCCAACAAGGATCTTCCTCATCTAGATAGCCTCATAAGTTTCTTGACTAGCATCCATGTACTCTATTTCTGCTGAACTGACTGTAATTTATTTCTGCTTCCTACTATACCAAGAAACTGTTTTTGACCAAACAATGAAGATTCCCCATGATGTTCTCTTTTTGTTGGATGGACTCCCTACCCAGACTACATCTGTGAAGCCTTGAAGCTTCACTCCCTCTGTCTGTTTATACCAAAGACCAAACTGAGTGGTGCCTATGAGGTATCTCAACACATGTTTACTTGCCTTCCAATAAATTTTGGTTGGCTTAACCAAGGCTTGACTAAGTTGGTTAAATGCAAAACACATGTCAAGTCATGTGTTCACCAAATACATAAGTGAACCCACAAGATGTCTATAAATAGTAGCCTCCACTACTTCACCTGAAGTAGCATCCTCCTTCCTTCAGTTACCTTTTAGAGGAGCCTCCATGGGTTTCCTGCTCTCCATGTGGAACTTCTTCAGTATCTCGTTGCATACTTTCCCTGAGAGACAAATAGTTCCTCATCTCCTTGCCATACTTCCATACCAATAAAGTAATGCATGATCCCTAGGTCCTTCATCTCAAATTCTCTTGTAATATCCTCCTTTCAATATTTTATTAGCTTCTCATCACCTGTTAGAATCAAATCATCAACGTATAATACTATAATCAACAATTTACCTTCAACCACAATATGGTAAAGGTTCACATTTGCTTCACTTTTGGTGAAGCCCAACCAAGTGAAATAACTATCAATTCTGGTGTACCAAGCACAGGGTGCTTGTTTTAGTCCATACAATGCTTGCTTGAGTCTGAACATATGCGACTCTCTATTGAAGGTCTCAAATCCTTCTAGATTCTCAATATACAACTCTTCCTCAATGATATCATTGAGGAATGTTTTATTCACATCCATTTGATATATCTTCCATCCCATTTGAACAGTCAGTGCTAGAATAGATCTGATTGAGGAGTCCTTGATATTCGATTAAGGGTCTCATTGTAATCAATTTCCTCCACCTGAGAGAACCCTCTAGCCACAAATTTGGCCTTGTGTTTCTTCACACTCCCATTTTTTGCTTTCTTTACCTTCTAAAGCCTTCTGAAACTCACCACTAACTTGTTTGCTAGTCTTGGGATAATTTCCCAAACATTGTTTCTAATAATGGAGTCATACTCCTCAACCATGGCATCAACCCATACTGGTTACTGCACTATTTCCTCAAATGAGGATGTCTCAACCTCTACACTCTCACTCATCAGAGCCATGTAACCAGTGTACTGATCTAGTGACCTCCTCTTCCTGCACTATGATGTGGGTGCTCCCACATTCTCTCTAGCATCATGCATCAATCTGCCAGCCTCTTTGGCATAGTTCTTTTCATCTCTAGAAGTCTTTGCATGAGTGGATGGTTCCACTCTCTGCTCCTGTGCATGTGGCTACTCCACATCATCCTAAGGTTCCTCCTTTGGAGCTAAAGTCTCGTTATCTTCATGTAACTGAAGCTCCCTCTCAAGGGAACATCTCATGACCTTCTGTTCATCAAACTTCACATCTGTATGAAGCCCTATCATCTTATTTGAAGGAAGGTACACTGGATAGTTGTGAGGTGTATTAATGTACCCCACAAATATGCCCAACTCAATTGTTGGCTCTAGCTTTTTCCATGCATCTTTGGTAACATGATAGTAGACTGATGAACCAAAGATCCTAAAGTGTGTCACATATGGTTTGTTATCAAAAAATTCTTCTTATGGTGTACTCATCCCAATAATTCAATGACGACTTCTGTTCTACAAATAAACAATTATGTTGCATGCTTCAACCCACAAGTGCAACGGTAATCCATCATCATGTAACATCATCTGTGCTACTCCCACAATACTTCTATTCTTCCTTTTAGCTACCCCATTCTATTGTGGGTTATGAAGTGCTATTAATTCCTGTTGAATGCCTTCTGATGCACAAAATTTCTTGAATTCATTCGACACATCTTCTCCACCATTGTCACTTATGAGAGCTTTAACTCTCCTACCAGTAGTTTTCTTGACAAGTGCTTTAAATTCAAAAAATTTAGTGAATGTATGATATTTCTTGTGCATGAATAAAATTCATCACTTACAAGGAAAATCATTAACAAATATTACATAATACCTGTGCTTGGTTGTGGGTGTTGTTGAGAAAGGTCCACACACATATGAATGAACTGATTGCTTGCTCTAGACTATCTTTATCATGAAAGGAAGCTTTGGTGTACTTCCCCAATGTACACCCTTTGCATGTGTCTCTCTGCTCTACTGTACCCTTGGGAAGTCTTGCAGAAATTTGTTGCATGATCTTCAAAGCTCCATGGTGCAAGTGACCCAATCTTCTATGCCACAACTTACTGATGTCTTAGTTCTGCACCTTCTCTACTTTTTTTCTCAAAGCAGCATAGTCTTCTAGATCCAATTTATAGAGGTTCTTCACCCAAACCCTAATCCACTTCACCTGTCCTGTTGCTATGTGAAGAAGGTGTTGAGAAATGGCAACAAGAAATTCCAATTTAATTTGTCCTTGAATTAAACTGAGAATAAAAATCGAATTATATTCTCATAGAAACTCTTAGATAGTTAATTGAGTTTAATTAACTTAATTAACTTAGGAATTTTGAGTCGGAAGACTTTCTGTAGTCATGTATATGTTCTCCCTAAGTTTTAGGGGTCCAGTATGAGTTTAAATTGAGTTGGAAATTAGATCACTCAGTTTATCGAGTTAAGTTAAGTTAAATTAGTTCCAAACTATTTGAGGAACTAATAGAGAGTTAACAGTTAGTTGGTCCACTAGTGCATCCACAAGTGTCACTCTGGTTAACTGAAGATTCCCACATCAGAAACTCATGCATGTTGATTCTGAAAAAGAGACAGTTGAGACTAGAGTGCAGGGACAATGTACTATCAATTGTATCATTTACTAGAGTGTAAATATCATGCATGCATCCGAGATTGATCCTATGTTTGGATTTCACAGTTTTGGAAGCATGAATTCCCTTTAAATATTTGTTATTCATCATATGAATTACACAAGAGATTAGGGGCTTGGAGAGCTGAAAAATTGGCTAAGTGTTGGCCAAGAGATATCTTGTGAGATGAGAGAGTTGAGCATACTTGTAAGGAATTGTTCTAGTGAGAACAAGCTTTGTATCTTCACTCATATTTATGATATATGCAATACAGATAGTGGGGTTTTGAGCAATGGCTTTCGCTAGATACATATTGTGTTATGTGCCATTAATTTCTCTTCTTCTTGTTCACATTGTTTTCATCAATCTATTGGCTTCCGCTGGTTGAAATTAGAAGTATATTCTTGTCCTATGCTTTATTACATTGCATGAGCTTGTGAATCTACAGGATTTTCTACAGAAGGAAAGCCTTTCCCTTGCTAAATATCACATCGTAGTCATGGTCCTCAAACATGGCAACTTAAACCAAATTCTTATTCAAACCTGAAACATACATAACATATTTTAATGTGAGAGAAGAACCAGACTCCATCTGAAAGGTAACAATACCGATGTCAATCGTGCTATACCTCCCATCATCTCCCATCTCAATGTGCATCTGGAGTTACTTCTCCTCAAGTCACTGAATAACTATTTATTGTCAGGCATATGGAATGAGGCCCGAATATCCAGGTACCACACACTACCCATCACCAATGTCACCATGCAAGCGATGAGGGTGAAATCCAATTTGAATTGTGAAGCAAGAGATTCACCTTCTGCTCCTCCTAAGATCTTGTTACCAACCTTATTTTGAAGACACTTTGTGGCATAGTGTCCCATCTCATGACAGTGAAATCATTTAATCTTTGAAATTTCCTTCTTCTTTCCGCCCTAACTAGAATTTGATTTGGAATGGGATGACTTCCCATTCCCTTTCTTCACCTTTCTAGCTAAGGCACAATTATCCTCATCATCATGCTTGGATGAGGATCTATCCCTGGTGTTCCACTGAATCTCTTCTTGTACCAAGACAGACCACATTCGCTCCCACTCTGGTAACTTCTCCCTCCCATTAACTAAGTCCTAGTAATTGTGAAAGATCTTGGGAAGTCCTAGATGGCTAGGCTCACCAAATCATATTCAGAAACTATAACACCAACACTTCCAAGCTCATCCTGACATTGGGTGAACTTAGTAGAGTACTTCGGTATTGTGTCACACTTCTGCATCTCGATCTTTCTGATCTTGTCATTTAGTGCCAAATTCCCATGGTCACTATTGTTTTGAAACAGGTCCATCAAGGCCTTCCACATTGAAAATGGATTTTCCTTACCATGGAGGTTTGAGACAATATGATCTCAAACTCCTTATAGGATAATCCTTCTCCCCTTTGCCACACACTTTGTCCACTCTGCCAGATCCTGAGCATCAACTGGCTTCGGAATATCTTTGTCTATGAATTCCTTAAGCATGTTGTCTTCCAACAATGCCTCCATCCTATCCTTCCAAGAAATATAGTTCAAACTAATTTCAATGGCATATTCGAGTCTCAATCCATAGAACGACATCCTGCTGGCTCTGAAATATGAAATTGCAAATTCGATTTCTCTTGCAAAAGATAAACTTGTATTCTCCTCTTCTGAATTTGATTCAAATTTAAACAAGAACACAACAAATTATAGATATAACCATAAATATAGAGATACAACAGAAATAACACTTCCAATGATTAATATCAAATAATGAAATATGCTTACAAATAGTATGGAAATGAGACTAGTTCAGCGATGGTAGCTTATCTATGAGAAGAAATGTGGTGGCTACATGCCTCTGAGTTGCGTTGCAATGAGGCTCAAGGGACTTTTTATTATTGAACAATAAGAGCAAACCCCAAACAACCAAAACCCTAACCCGAGGAGATGTAACACCAAGAGTTTATGGGCCCCGTTAGGGTTAGTTGGCCAACCAACTTCCCGGGGTCATGACTTGGTCATATTATCTCCATTTGACACGCATGATATCACGTTGGAAAGATATCTCCAAGAAATACGACAAAAAAATCAGCTAATAAAATTATCTGTTAAAATATTGCCAAAAAACGTCGTTTAGGGTCTCAAAACAGCTTTGGAAGCTTAGGACCCAGAAAACTACTAAAAATAGTAAATTATGCTACAATTAAGGAAACTAAAAAACTGAAAGAAATAATGGTGGGGGTCCAAGTGGAATTGGCAGGTGGCCACCAATATCCACCTGGATCATTCCTCCCCCCTTAGGAAGCAATGGTCCCCATTGCGTTGAATGCCTCCATGAGATGGGGAAACTTGTGCTAAACTTGGTCCTTGGTGAGTTGTTCTGCAATCTCTGATGTGTCCAAAAATGGTGGGAAGCATGGTCAAGGGCAGTCCACATTGAACACTCGGTGCAAGCCAAGGAATGGGGGAATGTTGTGCTCTAGAGCATTATTTCCCACAACCTTGGTAATGGTGTAAGGACCATATCAGAGTGGTCTCAACATACGATGGGCTTTTGTAAGGAGTTCCTTTTGCAAATGCAACTAGACTTTGTCGTCCATCTCAAACTTGTGTGGCACCTGATGTTGATCATGTGGCTACTTGTACTTGGCATTTTCCAGAATGGAGCAGTGATATATCGGCCCATTGGGTAGAGGTTCTCCGGGAGTCATATTGAATGAATGCTTGACCTAATAGTGCAACGATACCCCTATGGGTGAGGAGAATATGTTCCTGTATTCTTTCATGACTGTATCCACATGCTTTGCTACTTGGAGGAACCCTTCTTGGGGGCCATGGATGTGGCTAAGATCTTCCCCTTACTTTGAGAGCAAACCAAAAAGAAAATGAATTTCCTAGTATGGGAGCTGATCTTACTGCATTTCTTGGCAGAGATCAAAGGGGTGGTGGTCGGTGGCGCTACGTTCGGTATCCTATATAATGAACTACCCAAAGAAATAATAATAACGCGAGGCCTTGAATCATACATAGCATGTCATTTCCACAAGAATGGTTGGCCTAATAATACAACACAAACATCAAGAGGTGCAACATCACACAATACCTCATATGTGAAGGGCTTGATGGTGTAGGGAAGGCGACACTACTAGTAGACTCAGAGATCTCGACCTTGGTGAAGCCAACGAATGTTGTACGGTTGCGGGAGTGTATGGTTAGTAGTCTGAGCCAGTTCATGAACTTTATTGAAATGAGGTTCTTTTGGCTCCCACTGTCAACAATTAATTGTAGCGGCGAACCCTTCACCCACATTTGTGAGTGGAAAAGGTGCTCCCCCTCCTCTGGATCTTCGGGCTCATTCTTTTGGATCTTGATGATGGTAATAGTGGTGCTAGACTTTGTATCAATGACCTTCTTCCCTTTTCCATTCCTCTTGTCGATTTCTAACTCAAGGTTAGAACATGCATCTGATTCTGAAGCCTTCAACTCAACCACCAGCCACTGCTTGGCCTGACACTCACTTGTGTTGTGAGTGGGGCTCTTGTGGAACTCATACCACTTTCTTTTGTACTTCTTTGACTTCGTGGTGGCGTTCATTTCTTGCAGCTTCAATGGGTTTTCTTGGGTCACAGCATCTTCGCTTTGTCCATGGTTTTGTGGTTTGGGGAATCCTTTCCCTTACTTCAGATTCGCGGATCCAAAGTCTCGCTTCTTTTGTTTAAACTTTTTCTCGATCTTGACAGCATATCAGTATGTTGTGCCGAGTAAGGAGATATCCAGGAACTCCATCTCATCCTAGATGTATCTATGTAGGCAACCTTAGTACTTGAATACCAAATGTTTCTCGGAATCCTTGATACCCAACTTCATGCGAGGGGTATGAAAAACATTGATAAACTCTCACACATCTTGGTTCCTTCCCTGCTGCAGTATCGTCCACTTTATGTATTTGTCCTCGTAGCTCTTGAAAGGGTAGTACTGCTACTTGATGGCATCCTGGAATGAATTCCAACTGGGAGTGGCTGAAAAAAGTGAGTTCATATTTTCATCCTTCTGTTCAGAATAGGTTTCCCACCAGTCCTTGATGTGGGGGGTGGCATTGACAAAAGCAAAAGTAATCTTTTCTCAACTGGAAAAATCATGAACAAAAAAATATACTTCTAGCAGATTTGACCATTTATCTACGACATTTACATCTATTTGACCCTCAAATATGGGGATTTCAAAGTTAACTTGTACCTTAAAGGGTGTGGCGTTTCTGAAGTAGTTGTTGGAAGTAGATGTGTCGCTCCTGGGTAGTCACTGAAGGATTTAGGCAAAGTTGTCGATCATCACGTTCCTTTGTCACTCGAGGGCTTCTTCAAGCAAGATTTTGATAGGATATTCTTCCCCCTTGTCTTTATTTTCATCTGCCATGGGAGTCCGTCAGGTTTTGCGAGGCTTGTCTTGCAAATGCTCGACCAGTTCAAGCCCTAACTCCTTATATCATGACCTCGTTAGGGACATGCAAAGAAAAACAAAGGAAGAGCAGACCCCTCTAGTACCACTGATCCAAATTTAAACAGGAATGCAACAAGTTACAAATATAGCCATAAATACAAAGATGCAGCAGAAACAATGCTTCCTTTGATTAATATCAAATAATGAAATATGCTTACAAACAATATGGAAATGACACTAGCTCAGCAATGGTAGCTTATCTTTGAGAAGGGATGTGGTGGATACATGCCTGTGAACTACGTTACAATGAGGCTCAAGGGCCTTTTTATTATTGAACAATAAGAGAAAACCATAAACAACCAAAACACTAACCCGAGGAGATGTAACACCAAGAACTTTTAGGCCCGGTGGGGGTTAGTTGGGTAGAAAACTTCCCAGGGTCGTGACTTGGTCATATTATCTCCATTTAATGCACATGATATCCCATTGGAAAGATCTATCTAAGGACTATGACAAAGAAAATAAATTAAGAATTGGTACTGGCAGTAGATATCCAAAACAATGTCGTTTAGGGCCTCAAAATGGCTCTGGAAGTTTAGGACCCGAAAAATTGCTAAAAATAGTAAACTACGCTACAATTAAGGAAACTGAAAAACTGAAAGAAACAATGGTGGGGGTCTAAGTGGAATTGGTGGGTGGCCACTAATATCCACCTGGATAATTCCTCCCTCCTTAGGAAGTAGTGGTCCCCATTGCATTGAGTGCCTCCATGAAATGGGGAAACTTTTTCTGAACTTGGCCCCTGGTGAGCTATTCTGCAATCTCTAATGTGTCCAATAATGGTGGGAAGCATGGTCGAGGGCAGTCCACATTGAACACTCGATGCAAGCCAAGAAATGGGGGAATGTTGTGCTCCGAAGAATTGTTTCCCACAACCTTGGTAATGGTGTAAGGACCATATCAGAGTGGTCTAAACTTTTGATGGGCTTTTGTAAGGCGTTATTTCTGTAGATGCAACCAGAATTTGTTGTCCACCTGAAACTTATGTGGCACCCAATGTTGATCATGTCACTACTTGTACTTGGCATTTTCCAGAATGGAGCGGTGATATATTGGCTCGTTGGGTAGAGGTGCTTCGGGAGTCAGATCGAATGAATTATTGACCTAGCAGTGCAAGAATACCCATGTGGGTGAGGAGAAGATGTTCCTATATTCTTTCATAACCATATCCACCTGCTTTTGTTGCTTGGAGGAACCCTTCCTGGGGGCCATGGATGTGGCTAGGATCTTCCCCTTACTTTGACAGAGAACCAAAAGAGAAATGAATTTCCTATTTTGGGAGATGATCCTACTACATTTCTTAGCAAAGATCAAAGAAGTGGCGATAGGTGGGGCTATGTTTGGTATCCTGTATAATGAACTACCCAAAGAAATAATAATAGCATGAGGCCTTGACTCATACACAGCATGTCACTTCCACAAGTATGGTTGGCCTAATAATACATCACAAACATCAAGAGGTGCAACATCACACAATACCTCATCTGTGAAGGGCTTGATGTTGTAGGGAAGGAGGCACTGCTGGCGGATTCAGAGATCTCATCCTTGGTGAAGCCACACAATGTTCTATGGTTGTAGATGTGGTATGGTCGGTAGTCCTAGCTGCTTCATGACCTCTACTGAAATGAGGTTCTTTTGGCTCCTACTGTCAACAATGATTTGGAGCGGTGAACCCTTCACCCACATTTGTGAGTGGAAAAGATGCTCCCCTTCCTCTCGATCTTCGGGCTCATTCTTCTGAATCTTGGTGGTGGTGACTGTTGCGATGGGCTCTACGTCAATGATCTACTTACCTTTTCCTTTCCTCTTGTCGGGTTCTGACTCAGGGTCGGAACATGCATCTGATTCTAAAGCCTTCAACTCGACCACCAATGATTGCTTGGCCCGACTCTCACTTGTGCTATGAGTGGGGCTCTTGTGGAACTCACACCACTTTCCTATGTCCTTCTTTCACTTCGTGGTGGTGTTCTTTTCTTGCAACTTCGACAGATTGTCTTGGGTCACACTGTCTTGGCTTTGTCCTTGGTTTTTCAATTTGGGGAAGCCTTTCCCTTGCTTCGGATTTGCGGTTACAAAGTCTCTCTTCTTCTATTTAAACTTTTGCTTGATCTTGATAGCATATCAGTACGCCATGTCGAGCGAGGAGATGTCTAGGAACTCCATCTCATCTTGGATGTATCTATGTAGGCAATTGTGGTACTTGAGAATCCTTGATACCCAACTTTGTGCGAAGGGTATGAAAAAATTTGGTAAACTCCGACACATCCTTCCCTGCCACAGTGTGGTCCACTTTATGTATTTGTCCTCGTAGCTCCCGATAGGGTAGTACTGCTCCTTGATGGTATTAGGTTCCTATACCAATAGGTGTCATTTCTCATGATTGACTGTGGAAATACCAAATATGATCATCCTTTTCATGATGCAAAGGTTCCATATTATCACTAAATCAAGATTCAGATAAAGAGAAGAGAAAGGAATCCCAAAGAAAGACTAGGAAAGTGGCTTGTTAAAACATGCAATCAGAGAAGTGCAATCACTGACTTTCTCACAGTTGATGAATAGCCAGACATTTTAACCCTGGCTAGATCATGTTTAAATTTCTTGTTTTAGAATAGAGAATAAGATTTGCTCAAACAATTCAAGCTTGACAGATCACTAGATTAGATAGAGAATTAAAGGGCCCAACTGCTCAAATCTGAGCCCTTGGTTGAAATAAGGATAGATTTAGATAGGATGGTAGCCAAAAGAAAAGAGGAAAAGCAGGGTTTGCTAGCTCAAATGCACCCAATCAAAGAAAAAAAATGTTAGGTATTTTAGGTTGGGTAGGCAGATAATTATGAGGTTGTAGAAAGTAGAGTGATGTTCAGTTTAAACAGTATCACAAGCATCATGGCAAAGTGGCTACAAGTTCAGTGGAGCATGACTGACTTCCCCTTTCATTTCCCCCACAAATTTCACTAACATCCCCTAAGGATATTGAGATCTTCTCAATAGTCCTAATCCATTTCATTTGAAGAGATACTAAGCAAAGCATTGTCTTTGCTTGGTAAACACAAGCCACATTTCTTGTGTAAATATAATAATCTCATTTCCCCTTCATCTCCTAAAAAATCTAAGTTTTACCCTATAAACTTAGCATTCCCCTATCACTTTTCATATTAACATCCTAACTTTAGTATATAACTCCTATATTAATGTTTCCCTACCCCTACTATGTATTAAAAAGAAAAAAATCAAAAATACTATATATATCCCGCCCCTACCTAATATGGCTATGGTTCAAAGATTCCTTGGGAACCATTGGTCCATCTAGGGCCAATGATAGCCCACCACGTGTCCCACTGGGATTTGTTAGACCTCTGGTCAAACAAATAACCATACCCGCCGTGCCCGTGCAATAAACTTAGTTAATTAACCTTTGGTTAATTAAAATGCCATGTCCGCTCCGCATTTATCAATTAACCCAAAGTTTGAAACCCACCAAACCTTATAAAAATTTCGAATTATCACGCGAGTTGTTTTGTTAAACTCCCGACAACTCACCTTCCCGTCCACCGTCGGATCGCCTTCTCCAGATCTAATGGTCCTCATTGATATCAGGAGCGCCCCGACATCAGGTCATTAGCACCCGATGGTCGGCAGTTTTCCTGTCGTACACAGGGACACTTGGCGCATTCCCATTGCATCAGGCGAGCGGTGCCAGAAACCGCCCCCGTACCAAAGGCAGTCCGATGGAAACCGGATACAGCTCTTCGTCCTTCTGCCCGAGTCACTATCCTGTCAGTTTACACGTCATCACCCGCACTGCTTCTCCAGCTGCCGTGTCTGCCATGTCAGCAGCCATGTCAGCAACCATGTCACCCTCCGTACTCCGCTACCGGACAAAAGCTACGTCATGCTGACATCATCCCCAAAACGTGCCAAAAAAGCTCGAAAAGTCTAAATTTTTATAAAAAGTCGGGAAAACGATTTTTTTGTTTATTCCAAGCTTCGTTGACTGCGCAACCCTGCATGCAATTTTACGATGAATTGGCCACTACTACTGCACAGTTCGTCACCCAGCAAGGTCAGCTCCACAGTGCGTTGCTCTAGCTCGGCCTGCAATCTTCATCATACACCAGGCACCCGTAAAACAGGTATTTACCCCATAGTCGTCCTCAAACCCTGTTTTAAGAAATTTCTCTGGTAAACTTACCTGAAAAAAGCTAAATTTAAGTCAAAAGAATTGTTACCTGTGGCCTCTGCACTGAAAAAAATCATTGTTCGACCATTGTTACTGGAGAAAAACCTGCAAATTTTGCTTGTTACTGCTACAAATCGCCCGTGAAACCATAATTCGAGCTCGTCTCTTCCTGTGAAATTCTTTTAGAAGCACCTGCAAGGGAGAGTTTTTCCCCTTGTTCTTTCAAAGTTCCAAGCTAATTCTGTAATTTCCTGTGAGAAATCGATCCATTGCTCTGGTGCCTGTTACCCTGAAAGAGCTCTAAACCCAAGGTTAAAGTCACTTAACGACTTGAAAGGGAGGCTATTTTCACAGTCTTGTCCAACCTCCCCAGTACAAACTGCATAATTCACCTTTTCCACCATGAATGCTACCCACTGAGGTGACCATAAGATAAAATTTAGTCTGCAAGATCCTGACAAACGTCTTAGAGCCAGGGTTCTCTTTTATGCTGTTTCATAAACCTACATTCCAGTCAAACACAATCTATTGAAGTATGGAGGCTCCAGTGGCTCTCAACATTGCCCCCTTGAATGCACCACATAAGGATTTGGAGTGGTTACCTCTGGCAGACAGGGACTTCCAATTAAGGACATGATGTGTCTCAAGTCTCACCTGCAAACTTTTTGTCAATTCAGAAATAGCCATAGAAATAACACTGTTGTCCTGAGAATCTGGGAATCCAACATGCCCATCTACTACATCCCTTCAGTCAATGGTGCTGCCTGACTTCATTCATCTATGCCATGCAAATTATGATCCCACACAAAGAGCAATCCTCACTCCAGATGGATCTGTATTGTTCTACATTACTCCTCAATCCATAAATGGAATGCTGAACTTTGAGCCACCTCAAACTCTAGTTCCTCTCATAATGAAACTCCTGGTTGATCAAGGTGCAAAACTGCTTAGGTTAGAAATAAAAAGAGTAGGTCAGTTATTTATGCAACCACAGTGCCAGGCTGATCATCTTCCACCCTATGATCAAGTCTCATTCAACGAAATAGGCAAGCTCCTAATAGACATGATATCCTACATTCTAGGATGCAAAACCAGTGAATTTGTTGATGAGACTGTGTTTGTGCTAATGTCTATGTTCACTCCAGGACAACCCCCTGCTGTCATGTATGACTATGCCACCTTCATAGCAAAAAAAATCCATGAGCAATTCATGAGGTTGGAGAGAGAAAGAGTGTTTAAATATTTCTCTTACATATACCATCTGCTGTTGTACTATCATCCTAATAGTTTTCAAGTTCCTCTCAAGAGACTAGACTCCAAAGGAGAGAGGAGATCTGTTATCTTCTGGAACTCAGTTTCCCATGAAGTCCACCTCTCACCCTATACATATCGTGAGCTTATCGACATGTTCATTTACCTAGCCAATTGCCTGTTGATGATGACTCCTCCTGGCAGGCTCACTACTGAAATGAAAATAATTCTACATCTTTCAAGGGGCTACAACATTGGTGATTGGTATTTCTAGCAAAACCATACAGTGATCAGGATTTATGGTTGTGAATTTCCCCCCTACAAACTGCCAAGATATGTCCCCATGAGACTTTTTTCCTTGGAATATTTTAGGCAATTTAGTAGTGCATATTTGACTCATTTCCATGGAAAAAAGAAGAAGGCATAGCTCAAGATTAGACATCAATTGGGTCCTTTTGTTTTCAATAAAAGGGAAGAAGTCTAGAGTGACGCAGACAAGATGCTAAGGGAAGAACTCATGCTGAAACAAAGCTTCATTTGGGCACCATATGACCCTGAAAATTTCATAAGCTATAGAAGAGTAAAAAACAGGCTTTCAGGATATGTGCACCAGCCAATCCCTCACATTGAACAATATGCAAATCGACAAGAATGGGTAGAGGGCACACTAATTGAAGATATTACTAAAGAAGAAAGATTAGAAAAATAAATGAAAGATTATGAGAAGAGAATTGACCTGGATTATTTTGCACATGCCTCTTTCACACAGCCTCAACATATTGGAGCAAGCACATCAGCTACTACAACTTCACAACAGCCGGCTCAAGAAGCAACTCCACTTATAGGGAAAGGTAAAGAAATACAACATTTTGAGCAGCAGAGTACAATGGCAGAACAACCATCTACAAATCAGGAAAAGAGTCAAGAACAAGGCCCTTCAACCCGAGTAAAGGCAGCTGAAATCCCTGTACTACAAACCCCTCACAATGAAGAAAGAGCCAAAAAGAGGGACAGACCTGAAGAGACACCTACACGGGCATCTATAGATCAGCAGGGTGAGAGGAGACAAAGGCTAAACCCCTATTTTGAGGAGGAATTCACCGAAGAAACAATAGGTAACATCAGGGGTGAGGGAACCTCTGAACAGTAGATCCATCCAATTTTGGAAACATCGACTAGCTCCTTTCAGTAGGAGCAAGAGAGATAGCCTGTTGTGGAGGTTACATCCACCAAGCAATAGAGCAAGCAGGGTTCGGATATCAAGAGAGAATTCACAAAAATTAAAGCTAGAAATGAACCAGTGAGGTTTCAACTTTATAACCAATTGTTAAGAATGGCTCCTACCAATCAACAAAGGCTGATGGCAGGCTATGATATGCAGGTAGGGAAGATGACTCTCAGTCACTTCAGGCCCACTATACAACAACCACAGTCAGCTGCAGATTATATTAGGACCAATCTGGAAGTGCTTGCCAAAGACATCCATCCAATAGACCAGATTGAGTTGCACAAACACGCTGGAGAAATGGTATACTCCACCTTGGCAGACAAAACTCTAATGGCTCATAGACTGCAAAATTCATTATATAACACTTCTACCCAATTAGATCTGGAGAAAGCCTCCTCATTGGCCAAGGATGATAGAATAAAATCCTTGGAAGAGATTATTATTGAATTGGGGCATGATCCTAAGGATCCCGAAGGCGCACAGGCCTTAATAAGGAAAAAGGAGGAGGACATAGTGGCCCTGAGAAGACAATTGAAGTTGCCAACTACAATACACCCTCAAACCACAGAGGTGGCACAGCAAAAGGAATAAGAGGATGTGGTCAGTTTACTAATGAGGATGAGCCAAAGATTGCTGGATACAGAAAAGGCCTTGGAAGAAGCTCTACAAGGAAAAAAACAAGAGTTTGCCTCTCAGCCAGCTCAAACAACTCCAATTCTCACAGCTCCTCCTCCAGCAGTCCCTATAACAGCACCTCCCCTTGATCCAGCATCAACAGCAGGTACCTCAACTTCAGCAGCAAGTGCAGTACAGGAGGCTAGCTTGAGCATGGAGGAGATGATGAAAGAGATAAAAGCTTTGGAGATCCAGATGGCAGAATTGAAGGAAACCAAGGAAAAACTAGCCAAAATTGAGGTTAGCCATGACAAGTCAAAGATGACTGTAGCTGAGAAAACCAGGGAAGTAAAGGCTCTAGAGAATAAGATAAAATCCTTGGAGAAGGACCTCACTCTCCATAGAACCCTGACAGAAATAAAGACCATTTTGTGGGATAAGATTGGTTAAGCTATTGCTGATCAATTGACAGCAATACAAACTATTTTTGATCAGATAGAGTTGATAGGAGTGGCTCAATATGAAACTCAAAAGGCCAGGGTATTATTGGCCAATAAGCCTGAGCAAGCCAATCAAATGATTCATTTTTTGAACACTCATACCAGTGAACAGTTAGCATCTCTGGAAATTCATAATAGGACAGAGACTATTTTAAGAGTCAAGAAGGTGCTAACTATGAGAAATTTTGTTCAAATAGTAGAAAGAAAATGCCAGGAAATGCAGGCAGATATAGAAGCCTTTAGACATAAATTTGCAATGTTACAATGCAAAGGTTTACCTAGCCTGGTCACTAGCAGTGGGAAGCTGTTAAAGCAAGAACAATATGCTCATAGGTTAAATACCTATGTGCAAAATCAAATTACAGCATCATCAAGCAGCACAGATGAGGCAGTGCCTCCCTTTGGATAGAGTTTGTAAGATAAACTGGAAAGTTTTTTTTTTATTGAGCATGAGGTGGCACATATTTTTGATTTCCAGCCAAATTATTACAGGTACACTAAAGCTGATGAGACACTAATCAAATTGAGAAAGCATCAATTACCAACAGATCAATGGTGGCAGAGCATGCTGGAGGTTTTACCAAAATAAGTTGAGTTCTCCTTTTTGTAAATTATTTGCATTACATTTAAAAGGTAATATCAGGGAAAATCAAATCAACTAAGGAGAAGATTCACGCCAAAAGATAAAATAGGCTCAGGCACAGGTGGCAAAAGACAACACATCAGGAACGCACATTAGGGAAGCGGCTATCAGTCGACTATCAGAGTCAAAATGTCAGCAACAAGCAGGACACCTACAACAGCCAGTACAACATAGTTATTTCCTCATTTATTGCTGCGCGGTTTTTTCTACATCAGTTATTGCCCCTGCCAGAGTAGATGGATAAATATATGTCTAGATATTTCCCTACGGGATATTTTGTAAACTTCTTATAAATACTTTCAAAAGAGATGTATTACTGTTGGCTGCTGAATATCATTATGGACCTGCTCTGTAAATTTTGAGAACTCTTTTGAAATAAAATTGTTGGATGCTGTGTTGGTGAATTTGCTGGTTGTGGAATCAATGGCTGAAGGATGTGTTGCAGAATTCTTGTGTTGATGCATGGATCAATAAGTTCCCTTTACTCTTGAGTTACTATATTTGTGTTTTATTTATCATATGAATACCATGTTCTAAATTACAGGAAAAAAGGATAACCCAGGATTTACTAGCTGTACTCTGTGTTCAATTCCTGTAGTTTTCTATGTTTCCCACAGGACTATCATGGGCAAGAATTCTTAAATGCTCTTGTCTCCCTGGTTCTTACACACTAAATATCATCAAGGAATTCTTAATTGCTCCCTGATAATGTTTACACAATTTCCCTCTGTTGACATAATGAAACATTCTTGATTGCCTTTCATTTCTTGACTTCATTTCATCCTACTCTCATCTTCAATATTGTTCTATGTTTAACTATCCTGCTCTGCAATCTTCCCATTGCCAAAGAAACCATATCCAGAAGTTTATTTCATTAGACTCCATCAACCCAATGGTCTGAAATTCTCTCAACTTACTGCCTTGTTCTACTGAATGTCATCTTCCAAACACCAAACAAACTTGTGTTTCATAACTAGCCTAACATATAATCAAACAAATCTAAATCACAAAGAGAGAGCCCTCTCTAGTTGCAGATTGGCTAGGACCTGCAGCTGAAAGATTGGTTAGTGGTTACCTCAGCCGTATTCCCTTCTGGAGCCAGGGAACAACTTGAGTGATAACATTATTGGCGACTCCACTGGGGAATTCTGAATCAAGAAGAGATCAGTCTCCTTGCTTTAAACATATTCAAGCAAAAATACCAAAAACAGATTTAGAAGCTGTCTCCAAAAAAGAAAACTTGTTACACCAGATCCAATCTAGATCCTAATCCCCCACCTATCTTTGAAAATCCTAACTTGATCCCCAAAACCCTTAGGAGACAAGAAAGTCTAGAAACTGCTGATTCGGACCTTGATATACTTCAGCAAAACTTTACAAAATCTGAGCTTACCCCTGGAAGAGCCACAGTTCTTTCTCTCAATACTACAACCTCTCCAAGTTCTTCATCCAAACCTCAAAGTATACTTTCCACTCCCCCATCCACTACCTATATTTCCACTCCTGTCCCCCCTGTTCCAACCCTCTTATTCCTTCCTGCTGCCCCATTTATCCCTGTAAATATGGCCAACTGTTATGCTCCTTTATAGTTGCCTACCAATCCAGGGGCTATGCCTCAAGACTATCAAAGCAAGATCACCTACTTTGATTATATAGCTCAACAACACACTAAGAAAATGCAAGATTATTTTAAGAACTATGAAATTGATGATGATGATGTAAGAATGAAAATCTTTGTCCAAAGTCTAACTGGTGATGTGGGGACCTGGTTTAGAGCACTTGCTGCAAATTCTATAGCCAATCCTGAGGCCCTATATCAATCCTTCTTAAACAGATGGGAAAAGAAGAAAGACCCTTTACACATTTTAACTGAATATGACAATTTAAAAAGGGGCCCATAAGAGACTGTTCAAGACTATTGTGCAAGGTTTAATAATGTCTATAGTGCCATTCCTCAGAACCTTAGACCTCCTCCTGACCTAGCCTTGATCTAATTACCTGATGGATTTGATTCGGACATGGCATATCAGCTGAGGGAAAGAGCCCCATTAAGCCTAGCAGACATGCAGAATATAGTTGTTAGTGTAGAAGCAAACTTGATTGCCAAACGAAACCAGGATAGAACTGAAAGAAGAACAACTTTTAAAGAAGAACCTTCAGAATTTGAGCAAAATTTAGATGAAATCATTAAAGGTATGGACATATTAGGAGATAGAGTGGAGACTATTGAAAGGAAATCATCTTGGGAAGGGCAACGAAGTAACATAACAAGAATCCCAAACTTTAGAAAGAATCAAAACCCGACTGTTGGAAGGACTGGCCCCGATCAGAACATCAGACCCCCATTTCAAGAGAATTATGCTGAAGCCTCAACCTCAAGTGATCCTCCAGAGGACACACAAATTAATCTAATGGGTTTAAATGGTGATCAACAAATTTTCCTGACACAGGAGGATTAGGAGGCTCATAATTTAAATCAATTTCAAACCAAGTCTGGAGAATCATTTGATTTTAAAGAAGGCTATTATGTAGAAGTCTACGAGGTTCATAAACAATACAAATTGAGAAGTAGGACAATAAATTGTACCTGAATCCACCAAATTGAAAGATACCAAACAACCCAAGAGAACTAAAGATACTTCTCCCCTCACAGAATTCACAACTGAGCCAGACCTCAACCCAAAAGAGCCCATCATAGAAGACATTTCAGATCTAGAGCCATCAAATAATCAACCATCTTCTTCCTCTTTTCCAAAAGAAAGTGTAAGTAGATCTGCTGTAGAAAATTCCAAAGCAGAGGCAGTTCCTTACAACAGTCCTGATAAAGAAAAGAACTTGGAAAACACAACAGAAAAGGAAAAGTCTGTTGTCCACAATACAAGAGTTCAAGTGGAAAAACCTTTCAACTTAGAAACAGAAATAGGTAAGATAAAAATAGCCATGCCATTGTCAAAATTGGCTAAACATGATGTCTATAGGGAACAGATTAACAAGTCACTTCAAATATCTGAAACTAGGGATGTAGTCAATGTCCTAGATGATCAACCAGAACTGTTTTTTGGTCCTGAAGTCAATGGCAAGACAGTAGATGGAGGAGTTCCTCCATTCTATGTGAGCTTAAACATTCATGACAAAGTGTTACATAATGCAATGTTTTATTCAGGTGCTTCCCATAATCTAATGCCCAAGTCAGTGATGGAAAAGCTAGATCTAGATATCACAAGGCCATATAAGGACTTATTCTCATTTTCTTCCAGCCAAGTCAGGTGTCTAGGCCTAATCAAATACCTTTGTGTATATTTAGTGCCATATCCAGCAAAAAAAATATTGATGGATGTGGTGGTGGCTGATATCCCACCTAAATATGGAATGCTCTTATCCAGATCTTGTGGTGCAAAACTCCAAGAATCTTTTCAACTAGATATGTCATATGCCACCATTTCAGTATTTGGCCACCCAAAGAGATTGTACCGGGAAACATTGATGAAATATGTGATTATCAGTCAAGAGAAGCCCCAAAACTTCCCCATTTATTCGATACACTCTGACATGGATTCATTTATCTTATACAATGCTGACATGTGCTACAAAACTGAGGCCAAATTCCTAGAAACAACATAGACAATGAACATAAATGAACAATCCAGTGACCAGCACCAAAAAATTGTTGATATGATTGATGTAACAAGTGAACTAGGCATATCAAATCAGCTACAAAGTTCAAACTTACTGCCCACTAAGCAAGTTCCCAAAACTCCTGAGACTAGTGGTGATCAAGAAATCTTATGGTACTTAGAGTTTGATGGATAAGTAAACAAATTGGGGGCAGGGGCATGGATTTGGATACAAAACATACAAAATGACCATGCTTAGGGTCATGCATATAGGCTAAATTTCAAATGCACAAACAATATGGCCGAATATGAAGCCCTTTTTCTGGGACTCAAACTAATTAGAAGTCTAGGGGTGACCAAGATTTCAATTCTAGGGGACTCAGATTTGATAATACAATAGATAAAGGGAAACTTTGTTACAAATGATCCTAGGCTAAGGGCTTATAGAGGTGCAGCCATGGAAATACTAAACACCTTCTTGGAATCACAGCTCACCAAAATTCCAAGAAAACACAACCTACATGCACATAGTTTGGCAACCTTTGCCAACACTTGTAAACTTCCATTTGAGCCTAATCATCACTTCACTGTTGAGATCAAACACAAACTTGTTGTCCCAGATAATGTGAAAAATTGGCAAGTGTTTGAGAATGATACCCAAATCAATAACTCCCTCACTTTAAAAGAAGAATTCTCAAGCACACACATAGACACAAGCATTATTGATGATCAACAACAAAGTGACAAAATGGAGCAAAATATATCAGCTGAA
The DNA here is from genome assembly GCA_000404065.3 of Pinus taeda. Lineage (NCBI taxonomy): Eukaryota > Viridiplantae > Streptophyta > Pinopsida > Pinales > Pinaceae > Pinus > Pinus taeda. Next base: position 130,364 of record APFE031261595.1, read on the forward strand.
GCAACAAATTTGATTTTGCATCCAACAACTTTTAATCACAACAATCTGCAAGAACTAAAACAAATGAATTTTGATGAAATAATTGAGGAAGAATCTGAAGTAATTGAGCTGAAGGACAATGTCCTGCCCATAGGCCTGACCCCTTTAGAAGATATATTTGATTCAAATGACATTTCAAGAAAACCAAAAATGCAACCATTAAATGCAGAGATTGAAGACTGCATCATTGGAACCACAGAAAATCCCAAAATCATAAAACTCTCCAAAACATTGCCTTCTGACCAAAAAGTCAAATACATTAAGTTGTTTACAGAGTTCTAAGATGTCTTTGCATGGAGCTATGAGGATCTAAAATCCTATGACACCTCTGTTATCCAACATACAATACCCTTGAAAGAAATTCAAAAACCTTTTAAACAAAAGCTGAGAAGGATTAATCCAGTCCTCCTTCCCCTTATTGAAAAGGAAGTCATAAGAATGTATCAAGCTAGAATAATTGCACCCATTAGGTTTTCTGAATGGATTTCAAATCTAGTGCCCACTAGAAAGAAAACTGGAGAGATAAGGCTTTGTGTTGATCTGAGAAATTTGAATAAAGTCTCTCTCAAAGACCACTACCCCTTACCCAAGATGGATCACATTTTACAAAGGGTAGTGGGTGCTTCAAGGATCTCATTGTTAGATGGATTCTCAGGATTTAATCAGATTTTAGTTCACCTAGATGACCAAGATAAAACTGCCTTTACAACACCCTGGGAAACCTTTAAATATGTGAAGATGCCTTTTGGACTCAAAAATGCAGGGGCCACATTTCAGAGAGAAATGGATATAGCCTTTGCTAAAGAGATCCATCACTTTTTAGGTATATACCTTGATGATCTCATTGCTTTTTCAAAATTAGACCAAGAACATTTAGATCATTTTAGGAAAGTGTTCCTAATTTGCAGAAAATATGGCATATAATTGAACCCAAAGAAATCATTATTTGGCCTGGAAGAAGGCAAACTCGTAGGTCACATAATTTCTAAAGATGGAATAAGAATAGATCCAGACAGAACATAGGCTATCCTTCAAGTCCCTCACCCAAGAAACATCAAGGAATTACAAGCCTTTCTAGGGAAAATCAATTTCCTAAGAAGATTCATTCCCAATCTGGCTGAGCTAATTAGACTGTTGAATAATATGCTGAAGAAAGATTCTAAATTCAAATGGACAATAGAAGCTAAATAAGCCTTTGAGGAAATCAAAATAGCTTTGACAAGAACACCTGTTCTTACAAGTCCCAAGTTTGATAGAGATTTCATAATCTTTTCCTTTGCATCTAAGCATACTATTGCTGCTGTCCTATTACAAAAAGATGACCTAGGATGTGAAAAGCCTATTGCTTTCTTCAGCAAGACACTTAGAGATGCTCCACTCAAATACCAAATCATGGAGAAGCAAGCCTATGCTCTTGTGAAGGCCATAAAGGATTTTAGAGTTTATATCTTGTACTCTCATGTAATTTCCTATGTTCCAAATGCAGTGGTCAAAGATATTCTAACTCAAGAGGGAATTGAAGGTAAAAGGGGAAAATGGATAGCTAACGTTCTAGAGTATGACATTGAGATCAAGCCAAAAAAACTCATAAAAGGACAAGGGTTAGCTAAATTAATGACTGAAACCAACTTTCAAGCCCTTGACATCAATGAACTGGATAACGAACAGGAGATGTCGACTCCACAGATCAATCAAGCCTTTTTACAATCACCTTGGTACACTGATATATGTTTTGTATTGTTAAACCTACAAGCTCCTCTAGGGTTATCTAGAACTAAAAATAGATTCTTGAAGATGAAAGCTTCAAAGTTTTGTATTATAGATAATGTTTTATTTTGGAAAAATCATGAAGGTATTTTGCTTAATTGCCTAGTTCAGGATGAAACTGACAAAATACTCAAGGAATTTCATGCAGGGGACTGTGTAGGAAACTTATATTGGAAATCTACAGCTGATAAGATTCTAAGAGCTGGTTTTTATTGGCCCTCCCTATTTACTGATGTGAGAAAATTTGTAGTTTCTTTCCATAAATGCCAGATCTTTGCAGGCAAAAGAAAGCTGTTACCCTTACCCCTCAAACCTATTTCAACTGAAAGGCCTTTTCAACAATGGGGTTTAGATTTCATTGGAGAAATTGATCCTCCCTCTTCTGGACAACAAAAGTGGATCTTAACTGCCACAGATTACTTTACCAAATGGATAGAAGCTATCCCTTGTAGGAAAGCCAATGACTCAATCATCATGCAATTATTAGAAACCAATATCCTGTCTAGATTTGGCTGTCGAGAAAAGATTATTACAGACAATGTTGCTGCCTTTAATTCCAAAAGAATGATCAATTTTTGCCACAAATACCACATTACTTTAGGTCATTCCACAGCTTATTACCCCCAAGGCAATGGCCTAGCAGAATCATCTAATAAAATCCTGATCAACATCATCAAAAAAAGTCTTGGAGGAGAACAAAAAGAACTGGCATAAAAAGTTAGTAAATGCATTGCGGGTAGATAGATTGACCACAAAAAGATCTATTGGAACCAGCCCATATGAATTGGTTTATGGCATGGAGGCTATCTTCTCCTCATCCCTGGGAATACCTATCATCAAATTGTTGCAAGAGCTACAAGCAGAACCCAATGACATCCAAAGGAGAATCAATCAAACTATTCACTTGCAACAAACTAGAGAGGAAGTATATCAGAGAACTCAAGTTCTGCAAGACAAGCTCAAGAAAGTTTTTGACAAAAGAACAAAAGTTGAGGATTTCTTCATAGGAGACAAAGTGCTAAAGTGGGAAACTAGAAGAGAAAACAAAGGAAAACATGGCAAATTTGATTCCCTGTGGAAAGGCCCTTTTGTCATCCAGGCTGTACAAGGAAACAACACCTATTTTTGGAAGAGTTTGGATGGCACAGAAGTTCAGGAAAGCCCAGTCAATGGGCGAATGATCAAGCATTATTTTGACCCTCCTTGTTAAACAGAACAAGAGGGTAGTTTGTACATAAAAATTGTTTACTTTAGCAGTTCATTTCAGCAATAGGATAGGAAATATGATGCAACAAATTTTGAGAAAGAAGCAAATAGATATACCACCCTTGGTGTTTATTTTTGCATCCCTACTTTTCCCAAGTTCTCTCTTTATTTTTTATGACAAACAATTCTGACCAACTACCAAAGACAGAGTTGTAGTTAGATTCAGATCGGCTTATGTGAAAAGCATTTATGCCACAAAGGTTCAGTTGGTTAGCTTGCAGCAAAAGGAAGTTTTAAAAACACAACAAGAAATGAGAATGAGGCCATCTGACCTGTTGTTCTTGGCTTTTCTCTTGGAAAAGCCATCCCCAAGTGGAGCCACTGTTAGGTTCCTATACCAATAGGTGTCATTTCTCATGATTGACTGTGGAAATACCAAATATGATCATCCTTTTCATGCTGCAAAGGTTCCATATTATCACTAAATCAAGATTCAGATAAAGAGAAGAGAAAGGAATCCCAAAGAAAGACCAGGAAAGTGGCTTGTTAAAACATGCAACCAAAGAAGTGCAATGACTGACTTTCTCACAGTTGATGAATAGCCAGACAGTTTAACCCTGGCTAGATCATGTTTAAATTTCTTGTTTTAGAATAGAGAATAAGATTTGCTCAAACAGTTCAAGCTTGGCAGATCACTAGATTAGATAGAGAATTAAAGGGCCCAACTGCTCAATCTGAGCCCTTGGTTGAAATAAGGATAGATTTAGATAGGATGGTAGCCAAAAGAAAAGAGGAAAAGCAAGGTTTGCTAGCTCAAATGCACCCAATCAAAGAAAAAAAATGTTAGGTATTTTAGGATGGGTAGGCAGATAATTATGAGGTTGCAGAAAGCAGAGTGATGTTCAGTTTAAACAGTATCATAAGTATCATGGCAAAGTGGCTACAAGTTCAGTGGAGCATGACTGACTTCCCCTTTCATTTCCCCCACAAATTTCACTAACATCCCCTAAGGATATTGAGATCTGCTCAATAGTCCTAATCCATTTCATTTTGAGAGATACTAAGAAAAACATTGTCTTTGCTTGGTAAACACAAGCCACATTTCTTGTGTAAATATAATCATCTCATTTCCCCTTCATCTCCTAAAAAATCTAAGTTTTACCCTATAAACTTAGCATTTCCCTATCACTTGTCATATTAACATCCTAACTTTAGTATATAACTCCTATATTAATGTTTCCCTACCCCTACTATGTATTAAAAAGAAAAAAACCCAAAATACTATATATATTCCGCCCCTGCCTAATATGGCTATGGTTCAAAGATTCCTTGGGAACCGTTGGTCCATCTAGGGCCAATGATAGCCCACCACGTGTCCCACTGGGATTTGTTAGACCTCTGGTCAAACAAATAACCATACCCGCCGTGCCCGCGTAATAAACTTAGTTAATTAACCTTTGGTTAATTAAAATGTCATGTCCACTCCGAATTTATCAATTAACCCAAAGTTTGAAACCCACAAAACCTTATAAAAATTTCCAATTATCGACGTGTTGTTTTGTTAAACTCTCGACAACTCACCTTCCCGTCCATCGTCGAATTGCCTTCTCAAGATCCAACGGTCCTCATTGATATCGAGAGCGCCCTGATGTCAGGTCGTTAGCACCCGATGGTCGGCGGTTTCCTGTCGTACCTAGGGACACTTGGCGCATTCCCATTGCATCGGGCGAGCGCTGACAGAAACCGCTCCCGTACCAAAGGCGGTCCGATGGAAACTGGATACCGCTCTTCGTCCTTCTGCCCGAGTCACTATCCCGTCAGCAAACACGTCATCACCCACACTGCTCCTCCAGCCACCGTGTCTGCCATGTCAGCAGCCATGTCAGCAACCATGTCACCCTCCGTACTCCGCTACCAGAAAAAAGCTACGTCATGCTGACGTCATCCCCAAAACGCGCCAAAAAAGCCCGAAAAATCCAAATTTTTATAAAAAGTCGAGAAAATGATTGTTTTGTTTATTCCAAGCTTCATTGACCGCGCAACCCTGCATGCAATTTTACGATGAATTGGCCACTACTACAGCACAGTCCATCACCCAGTAAAGTCAGCTTCACAGTGCGTTGCTCCAACTCGGCCTGCAATCTTCATCATACACCAAGCACCCATAAAATAGGTATTTACCCCATAGTCGTCCTCAAACCCTGTTTTAAGAAATTTCTCTGGTAAACTTACCTGAAAAAAGCTAAATTTAAATCAAAAGAATTGTTACCTGTGACCTCTGCACTGAAAAAAATCACTGTTCGACCATTGTTACAGGAGAAAAACCTGCAAATTCTGCCTGTAACCGCTGCAAATCACCCATGAAACCATAATTCGAGCCCATCTCTGCCTGTGAAATTATTTTAGAAGCACCTGCAAGGGAGAGTTTTTCCCCTTTTTCTTTCAAAGTTCCAAGCTAATTCTGCAATTTCCTGTGAGAAACCGATCCATTGCTCTGGTGCCTGTTACCTTGAAAGAGCTCTAAACCCAAGGTTAAGGTCACTTAACAACTTGAAAGGGAGGTTATTTTCACAGTCTTGTCCAACCTCCCCAGTACAAACTGCATAATTCACCTTATCCACCATGAATGCTACCCACTGAGGTGACCACAAGATAAAATTCAGTCTGCAAGATCCTGACAAAACTCTTAGAGCCAGGGTTCTCTTTTCTGCTGTTTCATAAACCTACATTCCAGTCAAACACAATCTATTGTAGTATGGAGGCTCCAGTGGCTCTCAACATTTCCCCCTTGAATTCACCACAAAAGGATTTGGAGTGGTTACCTTTGGCAGACAGGGACTTCTAGATTAGGGACATGATGGGTCTCAAGTCTCACCTGCAAGCTTTTTGTCAATTCAGAAATAGCCATAGAAATAACACTGATGTCCTAAGAATCTGGGAATCCAACATGCCCATCTACTACATCCCTTCAGTCAATGTGTTGCCTAACTTCATTCATCTATGCCATGCAAACTATGATCCCACACAAAGGGCAATCCTCACTCCAGATGGATCTGTACTGTTCTACATTACTCCTCAATCCATAAATGAAATGTTGAACTTTGAGCCACCTCAACCTCTGGTTCCTCTCACAATGAAACTCCTGCTTGATCAAGGTGCAAAACTTCCTAGCTCAGAAATAACAAGAGTAGGTCAATTATTTATGCAACCACAATGCCAGGCCGATCATCCTCCACCCTATCATCAAGTCTCATTCAACGAAACAGGCAAGCTCCTAATAGACATGATATCCTACATTCTAGGATGCAAAACCAATGAATAATTGATGAGATTGTGTTTGTGCTAATGTCTATGTTCACTCTAGGACAGCCCCCTGCTATCATGTATGACTATGCCACCTTCATAGCAAACAATATCCATGAGAAATTCATGATGTTGGAAAGAGAAAGAGTGTTTAAATATACCTCTTAAATATACCATCTGCTGCTGTACTATCATCCTGATAGTTTCCAAGTTCCTCTCAAGAAACTAGACTCCAAAGGAGAGAGGAGATCTGTTATCTTCTGGACCTCAGTTTTCCATGAATTCCACCTCTCACCCTATACATATTGTGAGTTTATCGACATGTTCATTTACCTAGCCACTTGCCTGTTGATGACTCCTCCTCCTGGCAGGCTCACTGCTAAAATGCAGAGAATTCTACATATTTCAAGGGGCTACAGCATTGGTGATTGGTATTTCTACCAAAACCATACAGTGATCAGGATTTATGGTTGTGAATTTCCCCCTACAAACTGCCAAGATATGTCCCCATGAGACTTTTTGCCTTGGAATATTTCAAGCAATTTAGTAGTGCAGATTTGACTCATTTCCATGGCAAAAACAAGAAAGCATAGCTCAAGATTAGACATCAATTGGGTCCTTTTGTTTTCAATAAAAGGGAAGAAGCTTGGAGTTATGCAGACAAGATGCTAAGGGAAGAACTCAAGCTGAAACAAAGCTTCGTTTGGGCACCATATGACCCTGAACATTTCATAAGCTATAGAAGAGTAAAAAACAGGCTTTCAGGATATGTGCACTAGCCAATCCCTCACATTGAACAATATGCAAATCGACAAGAATGGGTAGAGGGCACATTAATTGAATATATTACTGAAGAATAAAGATTAGAAAAAGAAATGAAAGATTATGAGAATAGAATTGACCTAGATTATTTTGCACAGGTCTCTTTCACCCATCCTCAACATATTAGAGCAAGCACATTAGCTACTACCACTTCGCAACAGCCAGCTCAAGAAGCCACTCCACCTATAGGGAAAGGTAAAGAAATACAACATTCTGAGTAGCAAAGTATAATGGAAGAACAACCATCTACAAATCAGGAAAGGGGTCAACAACAAGGCCCTTCAACCCAAGTAAAGGCAACTAAAATCCCTGTACTACAAACCCTTCACAATGAAGAAAGAACCAAAAAGAGGGACAGACCTGAAGAGACACCTACAGGGGCATCTGCAGATCAGCAGGGTGAGAAGAGACAAAGGCTAAACCCCTATTCTGAGGAGGAATTCACTGAAGAAACAACAGGTAACATTAGGGTTGAGGGAACCTCTGAACAACAGATCCCTCCAATTTTGGAAACATCGACTAGCTCCTTTCAGCGGGAGCAAGAGAGATAACCTAGTGTGGAGGTTACATCCACCAAGCAACAGAGCAAGCAAGGTTTGGATATCAAGAGAGCATTCACAGAAATTAAAGCTAGAAATGAACCAGTGAGGTTTCAACTTTATAACCAATTGTTAAGAATGGCTCCTACCAATCAACAAAGGCTAATGGAGCCTATGATATGCAGGCAGGGAAGATGACTCTCAGTCAGTTCAGGCCCACTATACAGCAGCCACAGTCAGCTGTAGATTATATTAGGACCAATCTGGAAGTTCTTGCCAAAGACATCCATCCAATAGACCAAATTGAGTTGCACAAACAGGCTGGAGAAATGGTATACTCCACCTTGGCAGACAAAGCTCTAATGGCTCATAGACTGCAAAATTCGTTATATAACACTTCTGCCCAATTAGAGCTAGAGAAAGCCTCCTCATTGGCCAAGGATAATAGAATAAAATCCTTGGAAGAAATTATTATAGAATTGGGACATGATCCCAAGGATCCCAAAGGCGTACAGGCCTTAATAAGGAAAAAGGAGGAGGACATAGCGGCCCTCAGAAGACAATTGAAGCTGCCAACTACAATACACCCTCAAACCACAGAGGTGGCACAATAAAAGGAAGAAGAGGATGTGGTCATCTTACTAATGAGGATGAACCAAAGATTGTTGGATACAGAAAAGGCCTTAGAAGAAGCTCTACAAGGAAAACAGCAAGAGTTGGCCTCTCAGCCAACTCAAACAGCTCCAATTCTCACAGCGCCTCCTCCAACAGTCCCTATAACAACACCTCCCCTTGATCCAGCATCAACAACAGGTACCTCAACTTCAACAGCAGCTACAGCAAGTGCAGTACAGGAGGCTAGCTTGAGCATGGAGGAGATGATGAAAGAGATAAAAGCTTTGGAGATCCAGATGGCAGAACTGAAGGAAACCAAGGAAAAACTAGTCAAAATTGAGGTTAGTTATGACAAGTCAAAGATGATTGTATCTGAGAAAACCAAGGAAGTAAAGGCTCTAGAGAATAAGATAAAAGCCTTGGAGAAGGACCTCACTCTCCATAGAACCCTGACAGAAATAAAGACCATTTTGTGGGATAAGATTGGCCAAGCTATTGCTGATCAATGGACAACAATACAAACTATTTTTGATCAGATAGAGTTGATAGGAGTGGCTCAATATGAAACTCAAAAGGCCAGGGTATTATTGGCCAATAAGCCTGAGCAAGCCAATCAAATGATTCATTTTTTGAACACTCATACCAATGAATAGTTAGCATCTCTGGACATTCATAACAGGACAGAGACTATTTTAAGAGTCAAGAAGGTGCTAACTATGAGAAATTTTGTTCAGATAGTAGAAAGAAAATTCCAGGAAATGCAGGCAGATGTAGAAGCCTTCAAACATAAATTTGCAATGTTACAATGCAAAGGTTTACCTAGCATGGTCACTAGCAGTGGGAAGATGTTAAAGCAGAACAGTATGCTCATAGGTTAAATACTTATGTGCAAAATCAAATTACAACATCATCAAGCAACACAGAAGAGACAGTGCCTCCCTCTGGACAAAGTTTGTATAATAAACTGGAAAGTTTGTTTTTTATTGAGCATGAGGTGGCACATTTTTTTGATTTCCAGCCAAATTATTACAGGTGCACTGAAGCTGATGAGACACTAATCAAATTGAGAAAGCATCAATTACCAACAGATCAGTGGTGGTAGAGCATGCTGGAGGTTTTACCAAAATAAGTTGAGTTCTCCTTTTTGTAAATTATTTGCATTACATTTAAAAGGTAATATCAGGAAAAATCAAATCAACTAAGGAGAAGATTCATGCCAAAAGATAAAACAGGCTCAGGCACAGGTGGCAAAAGACAACACATCAGGAATGCACATCAAGGAAGTGGCCATCGACCGACTATCAGAGTCAAAAAGTCAGCAACAAGGAGGACACCTATAATAGCCAGTACAACAAAGTTATTTCCTCATTTATTGTTCCGCGGTTTTTTTTACATCAGTTATTGCCCCTGCCAGAGTAGATGGATAAATTTATGTCTAGATATTTCCCTACGGGATATTTTGTAAACTTATTATAAATACTTTCAAAAGAGATGTATTACTGTTGGCTGATGAATATCATTCTGGACCTGCTCTGTAAATTTTGAGAACTCTTCTGAAATAAAATTGTTGGATGCTGTGTTGGTGAATTTGCTAGTTGTGGAATCAATGGCTGAAGGATGTGTTGCAGAATTCTTGTGTTGATGCATGGATCAATAAGTTTCCTTTACTCTTGAGTTACTGTATTTGTGTTTTATTTATCATATGAATACCATGTTCTAAATTACAGGAAAAAAGGATAACCCAGAATTTACTAGTTGTACTCTGTGTTCAATTCCTGTAGTTTTCTATGTTTTCCACAAGACTATCATGGGCAATAATTTTTAAATGCTCTTGTCTCCCTTGTTCCTACACAATAAATATCATCAAGGAATTCTCAATTGCTCCCTGATAATGTTTACACAATTTCCCTCTATTGACATAATGAAAGATTCTTGATTTCCTTTCATTTCTTGACTTCATTTCATCCTACTCTCAGCTTCAATATTGTTCTATGTTTAACTATCCTGCTCTGCAATCTTCCCATTGCCAAAGAAACCATATCCAAAAGTTTATTTCATTAGACTCCATCAACCCAATGGTGTGAACTTCTCTCAACTTACTGCGTTGTTCTACTGAATGTCATCTTCCAAACACCAAACAAACTTGTGTTTCATAACTAGCCTAACATACAATCAAAAAAATATAAATCACAAAGAGAGAGCCCTCTCTGGTTGCAGATTGGCTAGGACCTATAGTTGAAAGATTGGTTAGTGGTTACCTCGGCCGTATTCCCTTCTTGAGCCAAGGAACAACCTGTCGTCCATCTAAAACTTGTGTGGCACCTGATGTTGATCATGTCGCTACTTGTACTTGGAATTTTTGATAATGGAGTGGCGATATATCAGCCCATTGGGTAGAGGTGCTCCAGGAGTCAGATCGAACGAATGCTTGACCTGACAGTGCAATGATACCCTTGTGGGTGAGGAGAAGATGTTCATATATTCTTTCATGACCGTATCTACTTGCTTCTGCTGCTTGGAGGAACCCTTCCTAGGGGCCATGGATGTGGCTACGATCTTCCCCTTACTTTGAGAGTGAACCTAAAATAAAATGAATTTCCTGGTTTGGGAGATGATCTTACTGCATTTCTTAACAGAGATCAAAGAGGTGGCGGTAGGTGCAGCTAACTATGGTATCCTTTATAATGAACTACCTAAATAAATAATAACAGCGCAAGGCCTTGACTCATACACAACTGTCACTTCCACAAGTATGGTTGGCCTAATAATACATCACAAACATCAAGAGGTGCAACATCACACAATACTTCATCTGTGAAGGGCTTGATGCTGCAGGGAAGGTGTCACTATTGGTGGACTAGGAAATCTTGTCCTTGGTGAAGCCACCTGATGTTCTACGGTTGCATGTGTAGTATGGTTAGTAGTCCCAGCTGCTTCATGACCACTACTGAAATGAGGTTCTTTTGGCTCCTACTCTCAACAATTAGTTGCAATGGCAAACCCTTCACCCACATTTGTGAGTGGAAAAGGCACTCCCCCTCCTCTGGATCTTTGGGCTCATTCTTCTGGATCTTGGTGGTGGAAACAATGGTGCTTGACTCCACATCAATGATCTACTTACCTTTACCATTCCTCTTGTCAGGTTTTGACTCAGGGTCGGAACACGCATATGATTATGAAGCCTTAAAATCGGCCACCAGCGACTGCATGGCTCGACACTCAGTTGTGCTATGAGTGGGGCTCTTGTGGAACTCACACCACTTTCTTGTGTCGTTCTTTGAATTTGTGGTGGTGTTCTTTTCTTGCAGCTTCGATGGGTTGTCTTGGGTCACACCATCTTAGCTTTTTCCTTGGTTTTGCGATTTGGGGAAGCCTTTCCCTTGCTTCAAATTCGTGGATCCAAAGTGTCACTTCTTCTGTTTAAACTTATACTCGATCTTGACAGTGTATCGGTACGTCGTGCCGAGCGAGCAGATGTCCAGGAACTCATTCTCATCTTGGATGTATCTATGTAGGAAACCACAGTACTTGAGTACTAAATGTTTCTCAGAATCCTTGATACTCCACTTCGTGCGAAGGGTATGAAAAGCATTGGTAAACTCTGACACATCTTGGTCCCTTCCCTACCATAGCGTGGTCCACTTTTTGTATTTGTCCTCATAGCTCTCGACAGGGTAGTACTGCTCCTTGATGGCATTCCAAAATGAATTCCAAGTGGGAGCAGCTGAAAACAGTGAGTTCGTACTTTCATCCTTCTTTTCACAAATAGGTTTCCCACTAGTCCTTGATATGGGGGTCACTTTGAGAAGAGAAAAATTATTTTTTTCTCGGCTGGAAAAATCATGAAAAGAAAAATATCCTTCTAGCAGATTCAACCATTTATCTACAGTGTCTGCATCTATTTAACACTTGAATATGGGGATTTCAAAGTTAAACTGTACCTTAAAGGGTGTGGCGTTTCCAGAGTAGCTTTTGGAAGTAGATGTGTCGCTCCTCGATAGCCGTTAAAGGATTTGGGTAAATTTTTCCATCATCGCATTCCTTTGTTGCTCAAGGGCTTCTTCGAGCAAGATTTTGATAGGATCTCCTACCCCCTCATCTTTATTTTCATCCACCATAGGAGGCCATCGGGTTTTTCGAGGTTGGTCTTACAATGGTTCGACCAGTTCAAGCCCTAACTCCTTATATCCCGACCTCGTTGGGGACATGCAAAGAAAAACAGAGAAATACCCCTCTGACACCACTGATACAAATTTAAACAAGAACGCAACAAATTACATGTATAACCATAAATACAGAGATGCAGTAGAAATAACACTTCCTTTGATTAATATCAAATAATGAAATATGCTTATAAACAGTATGGAAATGAGACTAGCTCGGCGATGGTAGCTTATCTCTGAGAAGAGATGTGGGGCTACATGCTTCTGAACTACATTAGAATGAGGTTGAAGGGCCTTTATTATTGGACAATAAGAGAAAAACCTAAACAACCAAAACCCTAACTTGAGGAGATGTAACACCAAGAGTTTATGGGCCCCGTTGGAGTTAGTTGGGCAGCCAACTTCTCGGGGTTGTGACTTGGTCATATTATCTTCATTTGAAAAGAATTATATAATGTTGGAAAGATCTCTCCAAGGACTATAATCAAAAATATGATTTATTACCAGTCATTGGCAGTAGATTGCCAAAAAAATGTGGTTTAGGGCCTCAAAACGGATCCAGAAGTTTAGCACCCGAAAAACTGCTAAAAATAGTAAATTGTGCTACAATTAAGGAAACTGGAAAATTGAAAGAAACAATGGTGGGGGTCCAAGTGGAATTGGAGGGTGGCCATGAATATCCACCTAGATCAGAATTTATTTCATCTCCGATACCATGTAGAGATTTCTACAAATCTAGCTCTGATACCATGTAGAATTTTCTAGAAATCTAGCTTTGATACCATGTAGAATTTCCTTGTAGATTCAAACTACAGATTGTAATATGCTAAAGCAATTGACTTGAATCTACTCTACTTATTAGCAAAAGCAATAATTGGTTGATGAAATCACGAAGCATAAAAGAGAAAGAATTCAATCACACATAATACAATAATTTTAGGGGGAAAGCCACAACTAAAAATCCCTACTATCTATGCATTACATTAATCAGAGAATATGAGAAGATTACAATGCTTTTCTCAGGCCCAAGCAACCTCTGCACTATATCCATTTGTCTCAATGCCTCACAAACAAGCTCCAACCAATACTTAGCCAATCTATTACTTGCCAAGCTCCTATTTCCTTGCACAGTTTCCTAGGGAATTAGCCCATATTTAATTGGGAAATTCCTCATCCATAATTGTGCAATCCATCATAGGCCTTCCTCTGATTACATGCACCACCTGTCCAATTCAAATGAATATACAACTAATAGTACATTGTCCCTGAACTCCAATCTCTAGTGGGTCTTTCTATGATCTGACATGCATGAGTTAATTATGATTGAATCTTCTATTTATTGGTTGAGCAGTGCTAGTTAAACCCCACTACTGCAGGTTACACCCCATTACTAGATCTCCCACTAATTCCTCCATTAGTTGGAACTAGTTTAACTGAATTAACTCAATTAAACTGAATTAAATAATTACAAATCAAAATAACTCAACTTGGGCCCCTAAAATTTAGGAACCACTCTACATGAATCTGGATAGACTCCCAATTCAAATTAACTGAGCCAACTAAGGAAAATTAACTTAGTTAACTATTACAAGTTTCTATGAGAATTCTAATTACAATTTAATTCAAGGAAAAAATTAAATTAGGATTTTCTTGTTGCATTTTTTTCAACAAAATTTATCTAAGAACAACCTTTTGAACTCACTCCAATTATGGAATTAAATAGGTGGAAGAATATGGTACCAAACCAATGCTCTACCATCCAGAGTGTATGGGAAAAGTCTACAAATAACATCATCAAAACATACTTCTAGCATCCACAAATCCATGTAGAAGTCATTAATGTGGTCTTCAACTTTCGTCTTATTATCACAATCAAACTTTGAGATCATCTTTTCTGAGTGCTTAAGCATATGATGAATATTTTCCAAAAGAGGAAGAGGCCTTTGGGTGATCCAGTACAATTGATCATCATCCATGTCTTCATCTTCCTCCATTTCACTCTGATTCTAAAGAGTCTTCCCCTTCACCATTCCAGTCTTTTTTATTATTACGTTTTCCTTCTCTCGGTTGTTCTTGTTCTAAAAATGAAAAATCCTCCTCGTCTCCATCTAGAATTTCCTCACATTGTATTGTGGATGACTTCATCCTTAATTCAAACTTGATAATAACAATATATAAGGTATATTTTTGAGAACATTGTATACCCTCTCACGCGATCAAACAAATCAACAACTCTAGGCAGTGGGTACTTGTTCTTTATTGTTTCTTTATTCAATTCCCGATAATCAATGCACAACCACAATGTGCCATCCTTTTTCTTTAAAAATACAATCAGGGCTCCCCAAGGTGACACACTAGGTTTGATATACCCATGTTCCAAAATTTCCCACAACTGAAATTTTAGCTCCACTAACTCTGGCATGATAATATGATATGGGGCTTTAGAGACTGACATTGATCTAAAAAACAACTCGATGGTGAAACCAATTTCTCTCCTCAATGGAAATCATTATATTTCCTTCATAAACACATCATTGAATTGGTTTAAGATCAAGTGAGCCTCATTGCTTTTTGGATCACTAGTCATGGGCCTCCCAATTAGCTAAAACATAAGGCCCATCTAACCTTTCCTAGACATATAAAGGGTCTATTAGACCTTCCTTTTTGCACTTCATAATGTCTTCTTAGGTTAAATGTGTTCTTAGGGAGATTAAAGATATTTATCATGCTTTACGTGCCTAATGTGATTATTTTGTAGGATATTGAGAAGATTTTGTGTACTTTACGAGGATATCCAATCATGTAGATTCATGGGACCTATCACCTACTAGAAAAGGTTCAAACTTGGCTAGCTTGGAGCAATAAATACTCCACCCTGTAGCTATGAGGTCATTGAGGGAGCATGATCATATTTTCTAGGAGTTTTTGAAGGAATAAAATTCTCCTTTCAAGGAGGTCATCCCTCATTCATGTTATATAAATAAAGGGATTGAGTAGCCCATTAGAAGCAATCAATGAGTAGAAGTAAAATGATAACTATGTATAAAGTCTAGTTTTCATGTTCTGATGTTTTTCATTATGTATCAACAATTATTCAATCAATGAAATACATCTTTGGTTTATGTTCTTAATATATTTATCCCTTAAGGATATAATATTCCTTCGGTTAGGACCCACCCCAGGTACTCGATACCCCTACTATATCATTATTATATATGCACTTGTTCGTTTATCCAATTTATTTATGAGCATTGTTTTTATGCAGGGTTAATTAACTTGTCTCTAAATAGTATTTTCTTGCAAAATAATTGAGCACTAGATGATAGCATTAGTAGTGATTATACTTTTTATTTTTCACCTTTATTTATCCATTATAGTTCACTTTATTTTTTGATATTTATTTTTTATCCCTCATTGTTGTTTTGTTGTGACAACATAGTTCCCTGCTTTTACAGCTAGAAGGGACTCTACAACAACACATTTTTATAAATAAATCCTTCTACCACTGATATGATGACATGCACATGAATTATTTATCATTTATTATATTTCATTAGCCTCCTTTTACCTTCCAACCTCATCCTTAGCACATTGTACTGCTCATTGGATTGTCTCTTGTAGCTAAACAGGGACTCCTATAACAATTTACATTTTTCTTTTGAAACCAATCCAAACTTGAATCGAACTCATGATTCACCTTCCTTGATGTGTTAAAACATTTGTGGAACCCTGAAGATGGAATTTAGAAGAAAAGAGAACAAGTAGATACTTTTACCTAGGTTTTTATAGAAATTGCCTTTCTCTTATAGAATTAGAGTTTTCTATTTACAAGCATTATTTCAATTGTGAGTTTGATTTATTTGCAAAGTAGAATAAATATCCTTTCATTTCATCATAGTTAAAATGGTTTTATTCCTCTCATTTCATTTATCATAGGTTTTCTTATTGTATTTCGTTTCCTGCATTTTTAGATTTTTTCTGTAGCATAGAATAGTTAGAATGGTCTTTGTGTAACTAGATCTCATCTCGGTACTTCCAACCCTATAAAATTAAGAAAGAGAAAAATATAGTTCTTTATGCACACATAGTGTTGACCCATCTTAAGTTTAGATGAATACCAAGTTGGAAATTAAAGTTGAGACCATTAATAGTTGTAGCATTGTTGTTGCAATACTGATAGCATTCAATTGGTTACTTGGACCACATAGAGGGCACATCATTTTTGGTTGCACCTATTTACCTGTAGCATCGATATCTCTAGGAAAGAAACAAGCTTCCTTATTCCCTAAAGCACCATTTTATCACCTTCATCATTGAGGGATTCGAGCGACTTTCTATAGCAGTCAATTTTGGTCTTATGGGTCACCAGCCAATCCATGTCAATTAGGACATCATACAATCCCAACTAATGAGCACCACTATTGTAGCAAGAATGCTGCAACTCCTAGGGCTACCAGCTTTACTTTATCAACCAGGGGTTCATACAAACTTGGAGGTGACAGTGTTGTATACACAAGTAAAAGTGATGGTTCTACCCTTTTGTCACTGTTCAGCAGGTGAGAGACCACTAGGGTTTTTCAAGACATACTTCTATGGATTCAGAAGAAGCTTGATTACTAATGAGGGAAAGAGAAATGTAGTCTAAGAGAAAGCTTGTCTATTGCAATAAGGAAAAAGATTGAAATCCAATGCTAAAATCACACCATTTTCTAACTAACTGCTAGGAGACTATGCTTAAGAAAGAATGCTAAGTTAACATGAATGAAATTCTATTTTCCTAAGAATTTAAGTTCAAAACATCAAACATTACTACTATGCATGTAAATGACTAGAATAAATCTGTTTTTCTTTTTATCCTTTTTTATGGAAGAGTTTGAAAGCTAATCTCTTTTGGCAATGTGGTAGGTGGCTTAGGAATAATGGTGGGTGGTTGGAAGGTTTGGGAGACTCTTAGGTGACCTTGTCTGGCTTCCTAGAGGCTTTTCCCTCAATTCAGCCTCAAAATAGGCCACTACAAGAAAACCTACACGATGTCCTAAAAACCTACACGATTCCCTGTATTTCTACAGGATACAACTGAGAGAAAAATGATGGGTGATGAAGGTGGTGGAAGGCTTAGGGAAGGTGGTTGGTGGATGGAATGAAGCAAGACAATTCCTAGGATCACTCAGAACTCGAAACCAAGGTTGGGAGATGGTTGGATTTGCTTAACATGCTTGGAGAAGTTTCCTTGTAAAATGATGAAATTGGTGAGGGTCTTAGTGAAAGCAAGGAATGATCATGTATGGATGAAGTTTGAAGGAGGTTGCTAGCTATGAGATATCTCTTTACTTCTAAAACACCTGCACTTCATAAAATATTGATATTTGCCCAAAAATCATGTAAACAAGGAGAATTTCAATAAGCTAGGAAAACAAAGTTTAATGAGCTAGTTGTCTACTTCATGCATGAGGAAAACTTGCAGAATAAGATGGAATCATTGATGAGATCTACTGTAAGGCTAAAGATGGAAGAAATGATGACTAGGTCCTACTCTTGAAAATTAATCAAATGCTGGCTTAAGTACAAAAACCTCTAAATTCTATGAGAAAGTAGAATTTTGTCTTTTTGGGGCTGCATAGGAGTCCTTTCCTCAAATCATGATCCCTGAAGGGATAATTGAGGCCAAAACACGTATTGACATCCTTTTTATGGTTCTTTATGCCTTCTAAACTATTGCTGAAGTAAAGCACAAATGGAATCAAACTAATAAACAAACTAATCAAATCTACACTACTTGCAATGAAATACTTCTAAGGACAATTTAACCACGAATCTATGAAATCAATCTAGGCATACAGATACAAGAAGAGGAGCCTTTGCTGCTAGGGTTGGGCCCTAACCCAAGACCTTCATCCCTCTGAGTTAACTCAGTACTAGATCAAGAAAAAGATCATTCTCATTATCAAAATAGAAAATTGTTGAAAAATGGCAACAAGAAATGCTAAAAATAGCAGTTTGGGTACGAGTGCTGGATTGAGCAACATGGAATGAAAAATGGAAGTGCTAAAAATAGCATTCTATTTTTAGCAGTTCAAGATGGATTCATGTTTTAGTCAGTCCCTGGACTAAAAATAGGAAGTAAAATTCGAATTTGAACTTAACAGCTGTTAGAAAATAAATTAATTAATTCTCCATGCGTTAATTAGTCGTGAAAAATCAAACATGAAGTCTATGTGAGGACATGCAACAGTTTCTCTATTAATTGAGGAATTTATCCATCAGTTAAAGAGATAAGGATGAGTTCTAATTTGAGTAGTAATTAGTTGACTCAGTTAACAGAGTCAAGTCTAGTTATATTTGATTTAAACAATTTGTTTAAATAAAGTATGTTTAGTTAGTTAATGCATGCTTACATATAATTGCTACACTTCAAATAACTAAAGATTCTCTCATGAATAACTCATGCATGTTAGTTCAGATAGAGACCCAGTTGACATCAAAGAAGGGACAATGTACTATCAGTTGGATGAATTTTTTCCTATAAAGGAAGCTCATCCATGGAGAAGGATTTATCTCCTTCAGGACTGCGTAGTTGGATCAGAGGTTAGTGAGTGTGTGAAGAGGCTAATTCACACAAGTGGATGCACTGGACCCCAATCAAAATTGCACAAAAAAATAGGAGGCTTGGAGGGTAGACCAAAGGTTAGATAAAGCCCTTTGACTATCTATGAGCAGCAGAGGTATTGCAGAGAGAGCAAGATAGCTTTTGAGCTAATTCTTTTTGTAATACTAGTTATATTTCCACTTGTATGATAATACAGAGATGGGGTTTTAGGCTGGTTCTTTCCCCTGGATATTTCTTCTGTGTGATGTGTGATTGATTTCTCCATATCAGTTATATGTGTTCTTATTGATGTTGCTCATGTTCGATTAAGCTTCCGCGAAATTATTTGTAGAAGTACATCAAGTGTTTTGCTTTAATACATTTCATTACCAGGTGATCTACAGTGGGAAAATCTACATGGTATCAGAGCAAAGGTGATTAAAGGAGAGAACAGTATACTAAGAGGAGATTTCAAAGTTCTGAGTTTTGGGCCGAGAGTTTGCAGAGAAGATATGAAAATTTCTGTACAAAATTTTTAGGAAAAATTAGCAGATTTGGATTCCTTGCGGAAAAATACCAAAAAAAAATTCGACTAAAACGGAGTTCAGATGAGGGAGATATCGCTGATTTAAAATCAGCTCTTTTTCGAGAAAATTTCGTGACAACGGGAAATATGAAACAGATTGGTGTGCTAGCCAAGAACCTGTATGCACTTGAGGTTCAAGATGCATGCACAGCCTTGAGGAGCAAGGCAAAGGTTAGATACTTGGTGGTTGAGAGGGAGAGTAAATTACCTCTCAACATGCAGCACCAGAAGAAGTCTCAGACGATTATGGAGGAGCCGCGATTGGTGCAGCAGCGTCAGGAGGTTGTGGGGGAGTCACAATAGGGGAAGTTGAGAGGAGATCGAGTAGAGACATCTACTAATGTAGAGACCTCCAGTAGGGGGAAACTTCAAGCCAGGTGGGCAGAGGGATCACATGTAGCCATACCTCCACGTAGGAGGTGGGGCGATGTGGAGTGATCGTCCCAAGGAGGAGGCGTAGGATCCTTCAGGTACCCAACCTATTTGATTCGACTTTGCTACAGGAGCCCCAATGAGGAGTAGCAGGACTGGCTAAGTGGGTAGAGATAGATGCAGATGGAGCAACAGAGAGAGCTGCAGTGCAGGAGTCCCAGGACTGTGTAGAGCTAGCAAGTTGCAGCAATGCGAGAGGCACGGGATTGTTGCACCAGTGCAGGATGGCATAGAGAGGTGTGCAATGATGTGTGATGTATGGAGTGTTGCAGTAGCTCAGAGGTCAGAGAGGGAGCACTTGTTAGAAGCAGGTAGAGCATCAACATCAAAGTATGTTTCTAGCCCAATAGAGAGGTCAGTTGGGAGTTTTTTTTTTTTGTTCCGAGAGTTGGTGGAGAAACCACATTTGGTAGATGTGTTGCATGCAGAACATTCCAAAGGTACAGGATCGGGTTTGAGTTGAAGCCTTTCTTGTTGAGAGGGAGTGTTGAAAAATGGCAACAAGAAATGCTAAAAATAGAAGTGCTAAAAATAGCAGTTTGGGTACCAGTGTTGGATTGAGCAATAGGGAATGAAAAATGGAAGTGCTAAAAATAGCATCCTATTTTTAGCAGCTCAGGATGGATTCCTATTTTAGTTAGTCTCTGGACTAAAAATAGGAAGTAAAACTCGAATTTGAACTTAACAACTGTTTGAAAATAAATTAATTAGTTCTCCATGAGTTAAGTAGTTGTGAAAAATCAAACATGAAGGCTATGTGAGGACATGCAACAATTTCTCTATTAATTGAGGAATTTATCCATCAGTTAAAGAGATAAGGATGAGTTCTAATTTGAGTAGTAATTAGTTGACTCAGTTAGCAGAGTCAAGTCTAGTTCTATTTGATTTAAACAGTTTGTTTAAATAAAGTAAGTTCAGTTAGTTAATGCATGCTTGCATATAATTGTTGGACTTCAGATAACTAAAGATTCTCTCATGAATAACTCATGCATGTTAGTTCAGACAGAGACCCAGTTGAGATCAAAGAAGGGACAATGTACTATTAGTAGGATGAATTTTTTCCTATAAAGGAAGCTCATCCATGGAGAAGGATTTATCTCCTTCAAGACTGCGTAGTTGGATCAGAGGTTAATGAGTGTGTGAAGAGGCCAATTCACACAAGTGGCTGCACTGGAACCCAATCAAAATTGTGCAAAGAAATAGGAGGCTTGGATGGTAGACCAGAGGTTAGATATAGGCCTTTGACTGTCTATGAGAAGCAGAGGTATTGCAGAGAGAGTGTTATCACAAAATCATGTACTAATGGCTGCTAATCAGTTAGACTCTATGTAACTATTTCAGACCAGACTCTTGGGGATTAGCCTCCCTAACCTGAGAGGGCTCTCTCAAAATAAACCACTGATTATCATTAACACTAAGAGGGCTAACTCTTGAAATGAGAACTTAAATAAACATGATGGTTGGAAATACAACATAACATTTCTTCCATTGGGCTCATAGAGTCAAATACCATTTCAGTAAACTATCAACTACTCAATCATGGAAGTCAAGGCATGTAATGTTTAAACACTCAAAACATTTCTCAAAGAACCTCAACTCATAAGTATACACAGGAAGTCTGAGCACTAGGTGAATTCAAAGTGATTGTATACCTATAGAGCTGTA
>APFE031261613.1:0-27790 GCA_000404065.3 Pinus taeda
CTAGGAAACGACAGCCGCATGCAATTCTACTGGCTTCAGATTTGGATCACCAACGGACGCGGCCCTCAAATAGCTCTGATACCATGTAGGAATTTACAGGTAAGTTCCTCAGACAGAACACCAAAAGGACACCGCTCACAAATAGATCACAGATCAATACACCAGTATTTTGACGTGGTTAAAACCCTCAAAGAGGGAAACAGTCCACGGCCTGCGCCAACGTGGCTACTACAGGCAATTTATTAATAAAAGAATGAAAATTTACATAAGCTTCTCTCATGCACGGTTAACCTACAAATGACCCTCCATGCGCTTTAAATAGAATTCATGGACCAATCGGGTGTCAAGCCACGGATCAAGTGTCGGTAATACCGAGGAGAGAATGAACCGTCGGATCACTACATATCGTGACCGTCGGATTGTAAGTTACAAAATGTACAACAGTAAAGAAACACACTTTACCTAACTCTATACCTAACTCTATACTAGACCAAGTTGAACTTAACTATTTCCTATGTGTCGGAATATCCTAACATTGGGAAGAGCACCTCTGCCATATTCGACAGGTCCTTCAAAGCCTGCGACAGCACAAGATGTGTGCCAATTTGGGGAAATGCACTTTTGGCATGACCTAGGTTTAATATCTAGGGTACATCATTGATGAGCAGGGTGTGCATGTGGACCCAACAAAGATACAAGTCATTCGGGATTAACTAGCCCCAACCACTCTAATAGAGCTTTGCATCTTTTTAGGCCTTGCCAATTTCTATCGCAGGTTCGTGTTGGGGTTCTCTCATATCACTTGGCCTTTAAGTTAAGTCACCAAGGTTGAAGCAAAAGAAATGTTCTTTTGATCTGAATCCCAATAGAAGGCATTTGTTGAGTTGAAGCATCACCTTTGCTCTGCACCAGTGCTCACATTACCAAACCTGCAACAACCATTTGAGATCAAGACAGAATCCTCTGATTATGCTATTGGTGTAGTTCTTACTCAGTAGGGGCATCCAATGGCATATCACAGTGAGACACTTTAAGACAAAATATGAAATTATCTGACCTGTGATAAAGAGATGTATTCCATTTTGCAAACCTCCTGACAATGGAAGCATTACATTATGTGGAAGGAATCGTTCATCCAAACAGACCACCTACATGTGTAGTTCATACAAACACAAGGTAGGTTGCAAAACAATCGCCATCAGAAATGGTCCACATACTTGTAACAATTCCATTTGAACATTAAGTACAAGAAGGCCAGCACCAATAATGTTGTAGACTACCTCATTCAACCCTCGGTCATGGCACTAACCACCATGCTCGACTCTTGTGGGAACGATATTGCAAGGTGGCCACATCTTTACAAGAGCAACCCAAAATTCGGTAGCACATACCAGACACTCCTAGAAGGTAAGAAAGTTCCAAATTTTCACCTCTAGGAAGCACTGTTATGCCACCTGAGACACATTTTTGTTCCTTCAAGCGAGTGTGCCAAGATGATTTCGAAGGCGCACTACAATTGGGTCATTGGACATTTCAGAGTAGAGAAAATAGTGGCAGTTCTACATAAGTATTTTTATTGGCCGAAACTTTGACAGGAAGTTGGGAAGTACATCAAATATTACACTACCTGTGCCATTATCAAACTTACCATCAAAAAGCAACGCTTATATACTCCTCTTCCTACTCCTAGTCGACTTTGGGAATCTATCTCCATGGATTATATATTGGGCCTTCCTTCTACGATGCATGGTAAAGATTGCATTTTCATTGTCGTCGATAGATTCTCTAAGATTACTATTCTGGCAGCCTGCAAGAAGAATATCACAGCAGAAGCCATTGCTAAGCTCTTCTTTGAACGAGTGTGGGTACATTTCGAGATCCCACAATCCATTATCTTAGATCAGAATAGTAGGTTCCTCAGTACATTTTGGTCAAGTCTCTGATCGATGTTGGATACCAAGCTCACTAACTACACAGATTTCCACGCCCAAACAAATGGCCAAATAGTGGTCTTCAACAGGATGATCATACACATTATGCACATGTACAACTCGAAGCATCCACGCACATGGGATGAAAGCCTCCCCTACATCCATCACAGCTACAATAGAGCTCTCCATAGCTCAATTGGCCACAACCCCTTTTAGGTGGGGTTGGGATTCCAACCACTATGTCCCATTGATGTTTCCATACCATTTGCAGCTACTCAGGTAGATTCATCTCGTGTCCAGCCTGAAGTTGATAGGGCTAACAACTTCATTGAGCACATTCAAAACATCTCCCAGCAGGTCCATGACATATTGGACAGAGCCAATGCTAAGTACAAGCAAGGTCATGATCAACATCGGGTGTCACCTAATTTCTAGGTGGGCGACAGAGTTTTGTTACATTTACATAAGGAGCCCCTTGCTAGGCCCCACCACAAACTTTGCCCAATCTTATATGGTCCTTACACCACCACTAAGGTTGTAGGGGACAATGCATTCAAGCTCAACATTCCACCACTCCTTGGCCTGCACCCATTGGTCAATGTGGACCATCTTCAACCATAATTTCCACCATTACTAGACACATCAGACATTCTAGAACATCTCACACCAACAGAGTTAAACCCAGGTTGCATGGAACAGGACACAAATGATCAGATCATGAACATGTAGATCAATAACAATCACCAACAGGCGATCCACCTCTATCAGGTTGTCAAAGCTGACAAACTCCTGCACCAAGGCAAGTGGCTCACTAGGGACCAAGTTGAGCTATATCAAATTGTCAAAATAGGCCAACTCCTTCAACAGGGAAAGTGGCTCACTAGGGACCAAGTTCACTAAAAATTTCCCCCTCTCATGAAGGCACTCAATGCAATGTGGACCATTGCTTCCTAAGAGGGGAGGATTGATCCAGGTGGATTTGGTTTCCACTTGGCCCCCACTGTTGTTTCTTTTCAATTTCCTTAATTTTAACACAACTTACTATTTTTGGCACTTTTTCAAGTCCTAAACATTCAGAGTCATTTTGAGGGACTAAAAGATGTTTTTTTGGGAAAATGGAGAGACCAAAAAAGTATCAAACGGTTGTACCCAAATTTTTTCAACCTCCTCCTCGAGTTCTTTGAAACGAGGTATTGTGATAGACAAATGGAGATTGTATACCAAAGCTACGACCCCGGGAATTTGATGTACCAATTTATCCAAATGGGGCCCATAGTTTTGGCACTTCATCTCCTAGGGTTAGGTTTTTGGATGTCTAAGGTTTTTTTTTGTTTCTTAATAATAAATAGGTCATTGAGCCTCATTGTACCATAGTTCAGAGGCATGTAGCCGCCATATCTCTTCTCAGAGATAAGCTACCATCTCCCGACCTAGTTTATTTTTATTTTTGTGTGTAAGCATATTTCAGTTCTTTGATATTAATGAAATGAAGTTTTATTTCCTGCTGCATCTCTATGTCTAAGGGTATTTTTGTATTTTTTGCATTCCTGCATAAGTTTGGATCAGTGGTATTGGAGCGGTCTACTCTTTCTCTATTTTTATTTGTATGTCCCCATCAAGGTCAGGGTATAAGGAGTTAGGGCTCGATCTGGTTTAACCTTTGCAAGATCAGCCTCGCAGAACCCGATGGCCTCCCATGGTGGAAGAAAAGAAAGACAAGGGGGTAGGAGATCCTTTCAAAATAATTCTCGAGGAAGCCCTCAAGTGAAAGAGGAAGCCCTCATGGTGGCCGACATGAAGGCTTCTGAATCAAACACATTTTCTGACTCTGAGTTGGACACTGAAAAGGGTAATGAAAAAAAGAACAGATCATTGAGGTGAATAACAGTGCCACCATGGCCACCACTAAGATCCAAAATAATGAGCCTAAAGATCCAGAGGAAGGGGAATGCCTCTTCCACTCATAAATGTGGATGAAGGATTCTCCGTTGTAGTTCATTGTCGACAACGGGAGCCAATAAAAACCTCATTTCAACTAAGGTTGTGAAGTGGTTGGGCTTACAGACTACAACACATCCATAGTTGTACACCATCGGGTGGCTTCACCAAGGACGAGATCTTTGTGTCAACCAGCGATGTCGCCTTCCCTACAACATCAAGCCCTTCACGAATGGGGAGTTGTGTGATGTTGCTCCTCTTGAATTTTGTGATGTATTATTAGGAAAACCATAATTTTGGAAGAAGCATGTTGAATATGAGTCTATACCTCGCTCTGTGATTATTACTTTGGGAAATAGGTTGTATAGGATATTGGAGGTAGCCCCACCTATTGCCATCTTTTTTATCACTTCAAAGCAATGCAATAAGTTCATTTCCCATACTAGGAATTTTTTTTCTTTATGATTCACCCTTAGGGAAATAAGAAGGGTTTGGCCATGGGTTCCAGATAGGGCTCCTCTGCATAGCAACAATAGATGGACAAGGTCGTGGAGGAGTATAATGACATTTTCGCATCACCTACAGGGGTACCTCTACACTATCAGGTCAAGCACTCCATCGATCTAACCCTGTGTGTGCCACTACCCAATGGACTGATCTATCAATGCTTTGTTTTGGAGAACGATGAGATCAAGAGGCAAATTTAGGAGTTGTTACAAAAAGGGAACATCAGGCACCTTAGTCTGAAAGAAAATACACTTGTTGACTTAGCATACTACTGATGCACTCTCAAAAACCACAACACTGTTACTAAATGCTCAGCATGCTCTTCCTCATTTTTAAAATATACCAGTATATCATCAACGAACACAATTACAAACTTATCCAAATATGGACACAACACACTATTCGTCAAAAACATGAATGTAGTTTGAGCATTAGTTAAGCCAAATGGAACAACAATAAACTCATAATTCCCATGCCTAGTCCTGAATGTAGTCTTGTAAATGTCCTCCTCTTTGATGCGTGCCTGATGGTATCTAGATCTCAAGTCAATCTTAGAGAACATTGTTGTTCTCTTCAGTTAATCGAACAAGTCATCAATCCTTGGAAAAGGGTATATGTTCTTAATATTCACTTTGTTCAACTAACTGTAGCCAATGCATAATCTGAGAGTACCATCATTCTTCCTTACAAACAAGACCGATGCACCCCAAGGCAATACACTTGGCCTAATTTATCCCTTGTCCAACATTTCCTTCAACTGCAACTTTAACTCAACCAACTCAAGTGTGCTCATCCATTAAGGTGCTTTACATGATGAAGTTTCCCCTGGAACTAACTCAAAAAAAAATTCTACCTCCCTGTCAGGTGGAGGCTCTGCAATGCCCTCAGGGAATACATCCTGAAACTGCTGCAACACTCAATATCTTTTCAACACATTTGCATCCTCAACCTCCTTACCCTTATCACTAGAAATTTGTACTGAAAATAGATTACATCGTTTCATGCGGCTACAGTTTTCTTACATAGTTGTCACCATCCTAATTGGTGTGGCTTTCTTCTTACCTTGCAAGACTCTTGGTTCTCCATTGTCATAAGCACACTCAATAGATTTGTCTTAGCAGTCAACCTTGGTTCTATGTAGATACAACCAATCCATGCCCAATAAAATAATGTATGAACCCAATTGTAATACATTTAAATGTGCTACTGTAGGCATACCATTTATATCAAATGTGCAAGCTCTTACCTAGTATTAGACTTGCTTCTTTATACTTGTAGCCACCTACACTAACCAAGACTTGCGTGCAATTCCTTATTCAAACCACACTTATCCACCAATTCAGCACTGAAATAGCTATAATTAGATCCAGGGTCAATCAAAATAGAAATAACTTGATCACAAAGCTTATCATCCATCTCAATGATAGATGCCTAGTGTTATTCTTTCCTATTGTCCATTATTGCATAGATATGTGGAATACTCTAACCAATGTCCCAACAGTTTATGCCTCCTGTACATTGTATATCTTAGGCCTTCCACCCTAATGTTGTGGATAATCTCTCCTAAGGTGTTCCTCACCACATGTCCAACACTCCAACCTACCAGTGCCCTCACCTCTATGTTGTTGTTGTTGTTGTTTTGACTCATGTCCCTATCTAGCTGCATTAAATATCTTTTGTTTATTACCTCTACCTTTGTCTTTTCCTTCCCATCCATCCAAAGATTCATTATTTTGCTTTGATTGCTCATAGCAATGCTTCAATTTCCGAATAACTTCCACAAGTGACCAAGGCTCATCATACTCAATCTAATCTCTTAATACTAATGGCAAACCACTCACAAATATTTGAACTTAAGTCTTCTCATCAATAAGATATGGTACATACCTCAATAGTTCCAGAAACTTGGTCTTGTACTCTTCGTCTATCATTGATCCCATCTTTGTCTCATAGAATTCTTTAGCCTTACTTTCGTATACCTTTCTGACAAGTACTTCTTCTTGAAAATCCTTTTGAATTCTCGCCAACTCAAGTCATCTGTCATGATGTCTCTAACCCGCTTAAAATCTTCCCACGAGATGTCTACTTTACCTTTCAAGCTGAAGATAGCTATTCTAGCCTTTATGTTATCTGTGTACTCATGCAACTCAAAGAATTTGTTCATCCCAAGTATCCAAGCCTCTGCGTCTTCCATCTTCTTCACATCTCCATATAAGTAGGTTGTTTTTCTTTCTTGAATTCATCCGGTAAGTATCCCTTATCATTCCTCCTGTAAGGATGATAGCGACGACGATCATGATGTCTATCAGAACTAGAACTAGAATAATACATGTACTCATCACCCCTCCTTTCCTGACTGTCCAACAACCTGCCATCTCTCACTGTGTCAGGTCTATCTAACCAGGAGATCTACTTCCATATGCTCCATATGTTTTATCCTCATGTGCATGGCTGATCCGAAGCAGTCATTGTCATTGCAGTTTTGACAAACTCTGAATATGTATAGCATTGACCTCTGCTTTCTTCTCTTATGCTTATATGATCCAATCATTATCTGCCTTACAACTCCTTATCTCTTCCTTCAAGCTTCTCAATGTATTGGCCAAATCAGAAGTATGCTCCACACCACGCTGTTCATCTGATGCATAGGGAGATTCTACATAATCTACCACCTTGCTAGCCATTTGATCTTCCTATTTCAGAAATGCATAATATGTCAGATAAACTAAATCACAATAAAACAACATACCTTAGTATAGCTCGAGGAGGATACCTTATCTGAAACATCACCAAACCAGCGTGATACATGTATAACATAATCATAACAACAGATCGACATACGCAAGTAAATGTATCAACTCATAAACATCACTCTAACTAGGGTCTAGTCATTAATGCAAGGCCATATCAACAATGCATGCTATGACCTCATGCATGACAATGACCATTACTCCATTATACACATTGCTACATGCAACCGACAATTTGCATAAGCAATGCCTATCCAACTAAAAATACGCATAAATGCATGTAGTCGAACATAATCGATCGGTTCTTGTAATCAACCTACAAGATTGATACATGTAATCAAAATATTAAAAATGTAACCTAACATACAAGGATGTAAGTAGGTGACATCAAATCAACATGTAAGCAGAAAATAACCATATACAGTCAATCACATACTTATGTCAAATACTCTTCACAAAATAAACATCAAATTCTCCATGATAACCATACTACAACCCTAATCCATCATCAAGAAATTGCAAAAAGTATATAAGTGTAAGAGACACACATGCAATTGACATGCATACATGACTAACACATTCAACCCATTTAGTCTGAGAGTTCAACCATGCTCTGATACAACTCTGTAACACCATCCTCCCACATCCACCCAAGTAACCATGCCAACCGAGGTAAACATCAGACGAGAGACTACTATGATTAAATTCAACCTCCTAGGTAACATTAAGGAAGTGGAATCAACGAAGCATCACAGACAGTCCTCCAACATCATCAATAGAACCCTCACCAGATAAGTCAGCGACTCGGACAACCTGTCCCTGGGTCCCACTATTGTTCTAGACCTCTGAGGACATAGTCACTCTCATGCTATGGGCAAGGGAATGACCAGAGACCTAAAGTCACTCTCATAGACCTGCATGCCAGCGACTGTTGACCAAACTTGTTAGTTTTGTGCCAGCGACCCTGAGATTTAAGCCACTTTTTCAGGCCCAGAGCCCAGGCCACTGTCCAGAATGGAATGAAAGCTTGAAATCAAGAAAGGTCTAGGGAAACAATGAAGCAAAAGCAATAAACTCAACAAGACCTTAACCAGACCCCTACTAGCCATGATAGGGATTTCATCAAACATATCACTGACATGTAGTCTACAGGTGTAAACAACATAATTAAGTGTAGGGATCTCATATTTACCTGAGAATTGTTATAAACCATTGTTCCCTCATGTCATTTATTGCATATTCATCTATTATGTCATAGACACGTTATCCATTCATATACAAGTAAAAACATACTGAGAGCCACACATAACGACTGTCAGAAAATGTGCATATAACTAGCATAATAGGAACATAAATACAATAAACATATCAACCATCAAAATCCATATATACATCGGTACATTTACACATGAAAATCAATGGAATAACTTTCTCATTAATTAATGCAGTGAACCGACAAGAGATGGGACTACCACATTCCACCTGACCATAGATTGGCTGATCCAAGTCTCTCTTCAGCTAATCACCCATGTGCCATAATCCAAGCATGAATGTGGGACTCATAGAACACATCAAAAACACGAATCAATGTGGATGCCACCGAAGTTCTCCGCCTACACCGTGAGGAATTTGAGTGCCTCCTAGTCTCTCAAGCTTTACTGTGCATCCGCGGTCTGATCCAGGGATCACTATGCCCTACACCAAGACATACTCTCCAGACTTTACCGTGCATTCCATCCTGGAATCACTAGGCCCAAAGGAGAGAAAATCCACCTCTTGGCTTTATCTTATATCTTGCCATTCACTAGTAAGGATTCCTAGGCCCGCCGAGGTACACAATCTGACTTTACCACAACCCAAAGTCTGGTTCAAGGGTTACTAGGCCAGTGGCTTCATGCACCCTCAGTCCAGTTCAAGGATGACTACACCATGTGTTTTTAAATTCGAAGATCCACCCCACTCAACTTCGAATCCAATCCAGACATCCCACATAAACCAAATGACAGAACCCATCTCATCAAATCTGTCAGGAAATGGAAAGGCTAGGCTGAAAATATTGTCACAACTGGCAAAACCCATGCCATGGTAGAAAAGAAACACATGCAATCCCATGCATTCCAAATCTTGCAAGGAAAATACACATGCAAGTCGATACCTGCAATGAAGCCTGTTGTATTTACTTGATCCTGCCTTTCCCTGCTTGATCTTTGCTTCCTCTTTCCTTCTTTGCCTTTCTTGCTCCAATGCCAAAATTCTCCAAGAAAAATCGAAGTGTCCAAGAGTATGAGAGAGAGAGAGAAAGAATAATGAAAGAACTCCAAATCTAAATTGGCAAAAGGTTACCAACTAATTCTCGAAATCCTTTTTATGAATGAGGCCTCTGTTTTCTTCATTTTCCATTATTTTCCTTCATTTTCCTCCTCACATGAAACATGTGACCTTTCACCTCAATTTTCTCCTAATTCCCATTATTTTCATAAATAAATGTGCCAAAAATGTCATTTTGCCTTTCCAAATCCTTAGCCATTGCCTTTTCCGATTTCCTTAGCCATAAACAACCGAATGAACACCCCTTAGGATGTCTTGCCCAACATTCAGCTTGGAATAAATGTCCCATTCATCCGTGGTTATTGTTTTTAACTTTTATTACATGGAATTTTCACCAAGTATGTTATAGAACCCTCCCCCTTGGGGGACATCGTCCTCGGTGTTCAATAACTCATATACCTCAACAACCTACTGAAAGAAGACATACTGCTTATGGAGCTTTATAACACAGCTCAATGTAGTATTTACAATGAAAGATCTACCCAAGAGAAGAACATCATGACAACATGACAAGATACCACATAGTGGAGCTTTATATCATAGCTCATTACAATATTTACAATTATCATCCCGTTGAGTGCCAATCCACATGACTTCATGATAACATAACCACATGATAGCATAATAACATGATAACATAACCATAATGACATGACACCCATACCACATACTGGAGATTTATAACACATCATGTTATGATACTTACATCCATACATATGGTTACATATAGCAACATCACCATAAATATAGATACCAAAACATGTGCCAAATCATATACCAAAACATATATCAAACATATACTAGTCATCATATCTAATCACATATCAAAACATCATATAATATATATCAAACCATCATAAAGCATATACCAAACCACCATAAGAAAATACCAAACCACCATGTCAAGTTTCTTTGCCTCAACTGGTAAACAAGGAATGATACATGGTCTGCATCTGATCCGCCATCTCCCATGTAGCTTCATCGGGCTGAAAGTGTTTCTATTGCACTTTAACTTGCTCGATTGCTCAGTTCTGAAGTATGAGCACCTTTTTCTACAATATACACTAAGGCTACGGCTGGAATTCTCCCTCTGGTTCCACATGTAATACAGACCAGTCAATTACATGATCAACATCATTAACATACTTCTTAAGCAAAGATACATGGCAAACATCTTGGACTTTCACGGTCAAAGGCAGTGCAAGTTGATAGGCTATTGGCTCAATCCTCTCAGTGATATTGAAGGGTCCACAAAATCATGGTGTCGTCTTAGCACATGATCCAATCTACAAGGAGCTCTTCTTTGGTTTGATGTGCAAGTACACATGTTCCATGTATGCTTACATATCTGGTCCAATCAATAATCTGCTAACCGGATCACTCCAACTGATAGGAGTGTTACAACTCCACCCATACATAACCTCAAAAGGACTCATCCTCAATGACTCCTGATAACCTTTGTTGTATGAAAACTTGACCAAAGGGAGATACTCTTCCCACTTTCATTGCCAATGCATCACATACATCCTCAACATGTCCTCCAATATCTTGTTGACCCTCTCTATCTATCCATATTTCTGTGGATGATAAGTTATGCTGAAAGCCAACTCTATGCCCAAACCTGCAAATAACTCCTTCCAAAACTTGGAAGTGAACTTCGCATCCCTGTCTAATACAATCTTCTTCAAAACACCATGTATTCTAACCGCATCTCTGATGAACACCTATACCACATCACTAGCTGAGAATGTAGAGTTCACCGAAATGAAGTGTGCAACCTTTGCTAACCTATCCATAATGACCATGATGGAATCATGTTGCTTCACTTTCTTCGGCAACCCTATTATGAATTCCATAGAAATGACCTCCCATTTCCATTCTAGAATCGCAATTAGCTGTAGCAATCAACCTATATGTTTACACTCTACCTTCACTCACTGACAATCAACGCATCTAGCCACAAACTATGCTACATCCCTCTTCAAATTTGGACAATAGTAATATCTTTTCACCATTTTCATTGTCTTCTGATAACCTTGGTGACCTGAATATGGTTTTTCATGAAACCCCCTCAAGATCACCTTCTTGAGCTCACTGTTATCTGGTACATATATCATGTCTTAGAACTTGACCAATCCATCTGTTGTAAGACAATAATCCATAACATGTGCACCTACACCTGTACCTGTACCTGTACTGCCACCTATATTTGTGCCACTACATGTACCTATATCTTCACATGCATCTTTACCTATACCATGACCTATACATGTACTATCACCCTGCTGTAACCTGTGCACAATCTCCATATACCTAACATCTTGTTGTCCTACCTACAAGATCATATCCTATAAGTTTGTCCTATGGGAGCTCATAGTTGTTAAGTGATGTACATATACCCATCTACTAAGAGCATCTAGCTCCCTATTTTCCTTAACTTTTATGTATTAGATCTCAAAATCAAACTCACTGATCATGGCAAACCATCTAGCATGCCTAGCATTCAGATTCGGCTGGTTAAACAAATACCTCAACTCGATGTGATCACTCATAAGCACAAATCACCTTCCAAGAATATAGTTCCCCCACATCTTCAGTGCATGTATAATCACTACTAACTCAAGACCATGTGTTGGGTAGTTCTTCTCGTGCTCATTTAGTTTCTGGGACACATAACATACCACATGTCTGTCTTGCATAAGGACTCCACCAACCCCTCTCTTGCAGCATTTGTGCATACCACAAACTCTTTATCTGGATCTATAATTTGTAGTACTGGTGCATGCATCAACAACTTCTTAAGCTGATCAAAGTTAGCCTCACACTCCTCTATCCATTCGAACTTCTTACCTTTCCTTTGCAATGATGTAATGGGAAAAGAAATCTATGAGAAGTTCTTGATGAACTCCTAATATCTTGCCAAGCCCATGAAAGATATCGCCCATACACATTATTAGGAGCTACCCACTCCATGATGGCCCTTATCTTCTATGGATCTACTGCAATTCCTTCCTTGGAGACAACATGTCCCAAGTAGTGCATCTCAATCGGAAAGAAATTACACTTGCATAGCTTATACTACAATTGATGCTCTCTCAAGAACTTCAACACTACTACTAAATGCTCAGCATTCTCTTCCTCATTTTTAGAATATACCAGTATATCATCAATGAACACAATAACAAACTTATCCAAATATGGACGCAACACATTATTCATCAAACACATGAATGTAGCTAGAGAATTAGTTAAGCCAAATGGAACAACGAAAAACTCATAATGCCCATACCTGGTCCTAAACGGCAGTCTTGTAAATGTCCTCCTCTTTGATGTGTACCTGATGGTATCCAAATCTCAAGTTAATCTTCGAGAACACTGTTGCTCCCTTTAGCTGATCGAACAAGTCATCAATCCTTGACAAAGGGTATATGTCTTGATAGTAACTTTGTCCAACTGCTTGGATTCAATGCATAATCTGAGAGTACCATCTTTCTTCCTCACAAACAAGACCGATGTGCCCCAAGGTGATACACTTGGCCTAATGTATCTCTTGTCCAACATTTCCTTCAACTACAAATTTAACTCAACCAACTTAGGTGTACTCATCCTCTAAGGTGCTTTAGATGTTGGAGCTGCCCTTGGTACTAACTCAATTGAAAAGTATACCTCTCTGTGAGGTGGAAAATCTATAATGTCCTCAGGGAATACATCATGAAATTTTTGCAACATTGGATATATGTTCAACATGTCTGCATCCTCAACCTCCTTACCCTTATCACTAGAAATGTGTATTGCAAATAGCTTGAACCCTTTCTTGCGGCTACGCTCTGCTTGCATCACTGTCACCATCCTAACTGAGGTGTTTTTCTTCTTACCATGCAAGACTCTTGGTTCTCCATTGTCATCAACACACTCAGTAGCTTTGTCATAGCATTCAACCTTGGTTCTATGTAGATACAACCAATCCATGCCCAATAACATAATGTATGAACTCAATAGTAATACATTTAAATGTGTTGATGTAGGCATACCATTTAAATCAAATGTGCAAGCTCTTACCTAGTGATGAACTCACTTCTTTGTACCTATAGCCAACAGCACTAACCAAGAATCTACATGAAATTCCTTATTCAAACCACACTTATCCACCAAGCCAGGACTAACATAGCTATAATTAGATCTAGGGTAAATCAAAATAGAAATAACTTGATCACAAAGCTTATCTTCCATCTCAATGATATATTCATGGTGTTTTGCCTACCTGTTGTCCATTGTTGCATAGATATGTGGAATACTCTGACCAATGTCCCCAACAGTCTGCACCTCCTTTTCATTGTATATATTAGGCCTTCCACCTTGATTTTGCAGACAATATCTCCTAAGGTGTTCCTCACCAAATGTCCAACACTCCAACCGACTAGTGCCCTCACCTTTATGACATTGCTACTGTTGTGACCCATGTCCCTATCTTGCTGCATTAAATCTCTTTTGTGGAGCCACATTTTCTTTCCCATCTGCATGTTGAGGCCTTGTGCTCTTAGGTTTCCATTTACCTCTACCTTTGTCTTTTCCTTTCCATCCATGTTGCGATTCATTCTTATGCTTTGATTTCTCATAGAAATACTTTAGTTTCCCAATAACTTCCTCAAGTGACCAAGGCTTATCATACTCAATCTAATCTCTAAACACTAATGCAAAACCATTGACAAATATTTGAAATTTAGTATTCTCATCAGCAAGATATGGTACATACCTTATTAGTTCCAGAAACATGGTCATGTACTCTTCATCTTTCATTGATCCCATCTTTAACTCATAGAATTATTTAGCCTTACTGTCGTAGTACGTTTCTCACAAGTACTTCTTCCTCAAAAGCCTCTTGAATTCCCTCCAACTCAAGTCATTTGTCTTGATGTCTCTAACCCGCTTAACATCTTCCCACCAGATGTTTGCTTTACCTTTCAAGATTAAGATAGCTATTCTAGCCTTCATGTTATTTGTGTACTCATGCAACTTAAAGAATTTGTTCATCCCAAGTATCCAAGCTTTTTCATCTTCTGTCTTATTCACATATCCATCAAAAGTAGGTGGTTTTTCTTTCTTGAATTCATCCGGTAAGTATCCCCTATCATTCCTCCTGTAAGGATGATAGCGATGACGATCATGATGTCTATCAGAAGAAGAACTAGAATAATACATGTACTCGTCGCCCCTCCTTTATGGAGTGTCCGACAACCTTCCATCTCTCACTATGTCAGATCTATATTAATTGTGTCTACCAGGAGATCTACTGCCATATTCTCCATTAGTTTTATCCTCATGTGCATGGCTGATCCGAAGCATCCCTTATCAGTGCAGTTCTAACAAACTCTGGATAAGTATAGCATTGACCTTTGCTTTCTTCCCTTGTGTTAGGCATCGGATCCCCACAGCATGTTTTGGGGCTCAAAGCCCAGGCCTTGGTCAAATGTATTGTAAGACTCCATGAATTGCGGGCACGAAGAGCGAATTATAGGTTGAGTCATAGGGTTGTCTGCCCTAAGTTTTGTAATGTAATGTAATGTAATGTAATGTAATGTAATGTAATGTCATGTCATGTTGGCCTACCCATGGTCCGCAGAACATGGAATTGTATAAATAGACCAAGGCTCTAAGTTGTAAAGATAGCTAGGGAGCAGATGAGTGAAGAAAGAGATAGAGCATAGAATGAGAATCTAAGTGTATTGGGTCATAGTAGTAGGAAGAGGCTCTGTAGTTGAGTGTGTAGAGGCCTAGTAGAGTCTGCAGCTGAGTGCGCAGGGCGGTGTCGAGTCTGTAACCTTGAACGAAGAATAATAAAGAGAAGTTGATTCCAATTTCTGTGCATCTGCTTGTCTATTGCATTCTATACATTATATTGTTTTGTTTATCGCACGCACTTATATGAATGCTAGATATATTGTTAATTATCACTAGAATTACACATATAAGTTAAGTAATCAGAATATAATAGGTTAATAGTAAGGGACTTGGATAATAATATAGATCACGCCCGAGTAGGGTTGCGCGAAGGCAGCATCACAGGCTGCAAGGGACTAATAGCTGCGCATAAGCAGGGTCAAACCGCGGACTGCCAAAAGATCATTAGACATCCCCAGGGTGCGAAAACCTGGTTCTAGCACCCTCCCATACTACTTCAGGTGAGACCTTAGTTCGCGCTCCGCAGATTGTTGCCGAAAGGGCCAGTAGTACCAGGATTTATTTGGCTAAATCACCTCTGAACCTGGGTCAGGCCCATACAAGCCAACAAATGGTTCTATTGCCAGGACCAGGATCTACATAAGGGATGTCTGATGTCATGCCATTGGAATCCAACAAAGAAAGAAATTGAAGGTGGTTGGACAAGAAGATTCACGAGTTCACAGCACAGGAAAATAGAAATCCACGAGTATCTAAGGAATAGTGGTTGGAACGCTACTTATATACAGAAATCCACGAAATTTTCTTTACATCCTTTCCTTCTGAGTTGTATGAGTGGATCGCGAAGTTAGCAGATAGTCAGGGAAGGTGTACGCTCGACAAACCAATCGTGTGGACTCTGGAATTAGTGTGCATACTAGAAGTGTTGGGAGATAAGATCGTGCGAGCTGTGGACCATTGGCTCAACTGAGTTATAGGAGGATTTATCACTGAGTTCGCGGTAGATACGACCGTCAGCTACAGTGAGGCGGAGCAACGTTTCCTTAAAGGACCGCGAGGTAAGCATATTAAATCTTTGAACACTTCGATTAAGATGATATTGTGTGAAAAGTGGATTATGCGAATTAATTAATGTTTGGGACTACGCGAAGTGGGAAGATCTATAGAAGCGGAAGTAGTGAAGAATTGGAAACCAATCCCTTAATTTCCCCCTCGCGGGAAAGCGAGGAAGAGCCCATGAAAGTTTCTCTGAGAAGCACAGTCAGTTTGATAAGGCAGTGAATTCCGCACTTACCACCTCCACCTACACCGCCACCCGTCTCACCCTCCTCAACTCCATCTCCACCCACCCCACCTCCACCACCACCACAGTTCAGTATGGCGAGTGCGATCAAACTACCGGTATTCAAAGGAGTAGGGAATGAAGATCCGGACCAATTCTGGTTCATGGTAAGAGTAGTATGGGAAGCACAAGGCGTCATGGATGACAATATAAAGAAGGCTACACTGGTGAGCGCGTTGCAGGATCATGCATTAACATGGTACATTAAGCATTCTAATGACCATCCAAACACAGGAATCCAGAAATCCAGACCGCGCTGAATAGGGAATTTAGCAGGCCAAAGTCGGAAACACAATCAATCATCAGGTTTAAGGAGATCGTGATGCTCCCAGGTGAGACCCCCTAGGGTCTAGACCAAAGACAGAAGGGGATGATTCATGAATCCAACATGACGTTGACGGATGGACAACACCGCACATGGTTTGTAGTGTCACTAACACCGTACTTAAGGACGGCATTGTCTCAGCAAAAACTTTCCACCCAGGCCGAAGCTTTTGAGATGGCAATGAGATTGCATGAGACCCCTACACAAGACCCTGGTCTGGGAGTCCAACAAATACATGCACAACTACAAAATCTATGTCTGGAGATGCAGAGTTTGAAACATGATAGGACACCTCAGCCAGAGGCACGCGAGGAGGTATGGTGCATAAAATGCAAAGGCCAGGGGCATGACAAGGACCATTGTCCAGTGTTCGCGGATTACTTGGCAAGAGGAGGGCCGATGCCGTTAAGAACTGAGACACATGTAGGACCAAGTGTGATGCCTGCATTATGGTGCACAATCTGTCAAATAGGAGGAAAGCACACTATGGATAATTGTCATCTACTGCAGAAGTATATGCAGACGTCCCAACAATTGTTTTGTAATTTCTACAGATTGATAGGCCATGATGAACGCACTTGCAGAAGTTACGAACTAATGATGGATTGGACTCCTGCCTACAGGGTGCAGACCAAAACACGAGCCCTCGACCCAAATGCAGGAATGGCGTGCGCTGGATTTTAGGGCGCGGTCAAGGTCAAGGCAGAATGGGACCAGGAAGGGGTCATGGACAATTAATTTGTTACAATTGCAGAGGGCCAGGACACTATGCCCGCGATTGTAAAAAACCGACAAGGACATCACGTTTATACTGTAATCAATTTGATCAGAGGCAGAAGATTGGCCTACATTGATAGCGGGACTGCGAGAAAAAGGGGTACTTCAGCCCCCTCCAACTCAAAATTCTGAACCACGCGAAGAAGACCCAAATGTAAACATGATGCTCAAGAGCGATACGGCCACTGGCGGTGATAAAGGGAAACAGTCAAAAGAAAATGTGTGGGTCTGCAAGGCTCCTACAAAGGAACCTGAATTTGATTTAGAACGCGTAAAGGAGACATTCATGGAAGCTAAGAAGAGCTTCACAGAGGCCTCCACTTCAGGTAGTAAGGATCAACTAGAATCAGGGATGGATCCTTCAATTCTCACTACCTAGACATGCACGAAACTGCTACGTGACAACAAGGCAGTAAAAGGACTATAGGAACTTATCACTAGGTGCGCGGAGTTAGGAGAACCACGCGTGGTCCAGAAACTTGGAAAGAATGCATTACGCAAAAGAAGGAAAATGAGGTTGATTGCACAAATCGGCGAGTATAAAATGGATCAGGTAATCCTGGATCTCGGATTAGATGCAAATGTACTGCCAAAACAAACATGGAAACGCATGTGCAAACCCGCACTACAGTGGTCTTCTATTCAGTTACCAATGGCGAACAAATAGAAGACCTTGCCCATGGGAAGATTGCAAGGGGTAACAGTAGATATTGAAGGTGCGAGCATGTAGGCAGATTTTGAAGTGATAGAGATTGTCGATGATAGTAATCCCTACCTCGCGCTACTAGGAATAAACTAGGCCATTGATATGAACAGAGTCATAAATTTGAAGAAGTGCAAAATGATCTTTGGAAAAAAGTCATTACGCATAGTAGTAACATTAGATCCAGCCAAAGGAGCGCAATACATTGAACCGGTGCACAATGATGATAGTGATAAAGATCTTGATTGTATTTAAAAGATAATGTGCGAGAAGAGGATTGGGTGAATCCGACTACAAATGGAAGGATTTTGTGGGAGCGCGAAAGCTCCTACACTTCACATTCAGAAGAAGAGATAGAGCGATGGTAGAATTGGCTGCATGAAGTAACAATGCTTAATTGCCACATGATGGTTAGATCACTGCGTTGCATGACAATAGAAGCAAGGGATCTGCCTACATATGATGGGTTGACAACGGTGGATTAATTCCTGAACAAATTTGAAAGCGCAGTACCAGAACAACAGCGGTTCGATGCGCTGAAGTGGACACTGTGCGCAATGCCCACACGATGGTGGGGTATGCATCAAGGAAGTTTTGAGGACTGGCGCAGATGCAGAATGATGATGTGCCTACGCTTTGGAAAATCCTAGCTCAGAACGAGAGCCAGTCAGCAAGGGTGGAACGACTTGCGCGCCCACCTTTCCCGATGGGTACAGACATATGTTGTACAGCTCGCACAAGCACACACCACTCCCAAAATAGAGAATCAAAACAAACCGCAGCAGTAGGAAAGGCGACGTGCACTACCAATTATCCACGGAGAAGCATTTGATAGGGTGTGCGAAGTACTGAACATGGTTCACTAGGCAAGGCGCACTGATTGAGATGTGCACGTACCAATAGTTCGACGGGCCTATAGGACCATGTGAGAAAACCTGATTGCAGAAACGATTCCAAAAGTGTGAAATAGAGTAGAGACCATAATTTCTAAATAGAATGCAAAAGGGAATCCACACGTAATAGATCCCATAGAGGTGACAGTGTGTGAAAACCAGGACGAAGAAATCACATAGCTACACAAGGTCAAACACATAAGGATTCAAGAAGCCATTCGGTGAGGGAGCCTTAGACTTCGTGAACTCGAAAAATACTGGGTACGATTGAGGAAAAAGAGCATTTTGATGGACACAGAGATCAAAAGGCTAGAAAACGAGATCAAGCAAGCATGTCTTGTTAATAAACCAAGGATGACAAGGCAAGGTGCGGATGATCATACCATTGAATTAGAAGAATGTCGTCGAGAATTTATGACTCTGCTGCCATGGCTACGACCGCATCTCACCGAACGTGGTAACCAGGAAAGTGCAATACATATAATAGAATACGTGGTGCCAGCTGTCGCGAGGGCAATTGGGGATTTTCTGCGGAATATACTGGAAGGTGAGTTGAAGTCTCACACAGGTGGTGCGACCACCTAACTAGTAGTAGGAAGCATAGTCTCAGCACTCCAGGCAGTTGAAAGAGAGCGCGGGACTATAAAGAGTATGTTTGGGAGTTGCACGTTAAGGGAGGTGCGTGCAGAATCAGCATGTCACAAGGTTTGCGCCCTCGCACGGGGGGTTGTGTTGTCACGCGGGTAGGCTGGGAAGTGACCATTGGTGTCATTGTTCATGAAAAGATGTTTGATTTAAGGCAAAAGGGAGTGGGCAGAATTTAAGGCGCAAATTAAGGGCAATATTTAGGACAATATGGCGCCAAGAAAGCATTGATGGCCCAGAATTGGGGGGAACGGTCGAATTTGAATTAAAAAGGTGCTATAAAACTCCAGGGGCTAGCCACAAGACAACACTTGTTCACTTGAGATTTGAGCAGTTGATTAGAGCACAGAGTGTTGAGTGCCGAGTGATATTCAAGTCCTGAAGTTTGCAAATGACCCCATACAGGTCAAACAAGATGGCGGCTACCAGGAGAGGTTTGGGCTATGCAAAAGGAATCGCCAATGAGGCCAAGCAGAACCCCATGGTACACAAGGTTCCCGAAAGCACTGAGGTCATGCTGAAAATCCTAAAATTTCCTCGGACGCTGAGACCCAAGAAAGATAAGCAGGCAGTGGGACTAGTCCGCATGTCCCCGAGGAATCTGCGGTATGGTCAGCTCTAAATGGAAGAAAAGGGCAATGTTGTCACCATTGAGACAGATGAGGAGGAGGAGGACCTGTAGACTCTCATTACGGAGATAGAGGAAGCAGAGGACATGGAAGAGGATATCCAGTTGTTGTGCTCTGTAGCGAAATTGCCTAAGTATGTCCCTTCATGAAAAGGGATAACTAAGATATCAAAGGATCTGGATGCCACCAAGAGCGCACTCTAGACCCTACTCCTCCCTGATGGAATTGTGTTTGAGGGATTTCACCTGGTCCGTGTACCCACAATGAAGTTTGAAGATTGGGACCTCGTGGACAGCGACAAGTTCCCACACTTAGAGATGGAGAGCCTCATCAAGTAGAGCATGGAGGGGCCAGTCATAACACTAGAGCCGCGAAAATGGCTGCGCAATGTGGAGAAGGTCAGATTGCTTCATCTGCTGTGGATACCACACTTTCACTACACGCCCATCACTATTTTCGTCATCAGGTAGCTGCTTTTCCTAGTGCATGATGGGTAGTTATGGCTAGAGGAGCCTATTCACATCACGGAGGATCTCATCCACAGAATTTCTCAGCTTCCCTGTAAGGGAAAGGACCCTACAATGATAGCCAGAAAAAGCAGCGATTTGGCTCTCGCAGAAGCCATGAAGAAGAAATATAAGCTCGAGAAGAAAAAGAAAGGTTATGCCATCAGCAATATCAAAGATAAAGGGGTGCACGTAGCTACCCAACTCCTGGCTAGGAAGGTAATGAGAAAATGTCGCAGCAATGAAGTACCAGTTTCGGTAGTTGCATTGGCTGAACAATGCATAGAGGGGGTCCAATTCAACTGGGTCGAGTTCCTCTGCGAGGAATTCTTGATCAACTACAAGGAAGCACAGGAGCAAGGTAAGACCTTCCACTACGCGTGGTTACTTTTATCCATTTTGCTGGTAGCGGGAGAACTGTCGGAGGACAGTCAGTTCCCGAGCATTGAGCAAGACTTACCAGAGGTCGCGAAGTATGCATTGCTCTAGGCTACCAAGGACATGAAGCGGGTTCACAATACGAAGATCTTCTGGGTGCTCATGGAGGCGAGCATCCAGATGTGGATTAATAGAAGGCTGCACCTGTCCCCCACAGTGCACAATAGTCTGCGGAGCTTTGCAGACTTCAAGGTGGACATGCATAATATTTACATCAAGGCGCGAAAGGATCTAGCGCAGCAATGGACCAAGTTCCCCTTCGTCGCCAGTGATGATGCACTTTTTACAGTGTTAGAATCATGGCGTCCTGAGTGGCGTGCCTTGGATTTGGCAGAGCTGGATAGAAAAGAAAGGATGAGGCCAAGCTACACATCACGCAACTAACCGAGAAGAGGCGCAATGAAAGTGGCAGCGGAGGTCAGGGCAGTTCGCGAGGCAGCAAAGGCAGCCATGGAGCAGGCAAAGTCCGCTGAAGTAGCAGCAGCAGCACAGAGAACAGGGGCCACAACAATGCAGGAAGAGGAGGGCCAGGAATTGTCTACAGGACAAAAGGCAGAGGACCTTGCAGAAGAAGGCATGGACTCGGGCATAACTTCCACCCAACTCAAAAGGCCGCACGTCATAGAGAGATCAGGTCCACGGAAAAAAGTCAAGGCCTCCAAATTGGCCATCGACCTCATCACGTTAACAGCAGGTGACCTCTACGACATCGGCAACACGATTCATGAGGTCACCAAGGAAGCACTCTAAGAAGCCATGTCGGAGCAGCAGACTGTGTTGGGGGCCCTAAGGGTGCAACTGTAGGAACTACAGGTGCAGCCCCCACAGGAAGGAACTGTAGCCACCTACGGCGCAACAGACACATCAGCAGCAGCGCAGCTACTACGTGCAAGGATGCCCAACACCATAGTGCTACCAGCAGGGGCGATAACAACAAAGAATGAGAACGACAGAGCCATGGTTGGCAGGATCAAGGGACTTGGCCTTAATTTGGTTGCCCTTCCATGAGACACACCATACCAACTACAGGATGGAATAACAGCAGAGCTCTGCGCCAAGGAGGGTTGCGCAATTCAGGTGATGAGTGAGAAAAAGATCAACATAGAACAACTCAGCCTGCAGTGTGACGAACTGGTGTCACAAAACCAGTAGTTAGTGCAGACAGTTGATGAATCTTGTTGGTGAGTCCCAGATTTTTCCATCATCGCAGACCTACCAACAGAAATGCGGGTCAACTGTTTGGCAAGTGGAGTCTAAAACGCACATGGGGAAACAACGCGAGTGCAGCTAGAGCTGAATCTCCAGATTGTCAAGTAGCAGCTGAAGGCGCAGTCTTCCACTCCTCCAAAAGTTAGAGAGCAGCGTGTTAGCACTATCCAAACAGGATTGGAAGAAATTGGACGGGTAGTGCAGGACTATATCAATATGTTGGACCAAGCCTTTGGAGTCCTCACATCCTTGCAGGAGAACCCCAACATACAGTGCCTGGAAACAGAGGCGCGCGAGCTTTAGGAGCAATACAACAATGTAACAACGACTGGCAAAGATGAAACAAGCAAGGGCACTGAAAGAGTAGGTGGATGCCACAAGACAGAAAGAGGCACGTCTCAAAGTGCATGTCCAACCATGGATTGACGAGGCCTTCACCATTACGGCAAACATCGAGGGCAAGCTCGCACAGATGCAGGGGCTCCACGTGCTAAGGCAAGGATTTGATCCTCACAAAGAAGCATCGGAAGAGCGCATGAAACAGCTCCAGCAAACCATAGAACAGTGCGCCGCGGATCTCCGAGCAG
The DNA here is from genome assembly GCA_000404065.3 of Pinus taeda. NCBI lineage: Eukaryota > Viridiplantae > Streptophyta > Pinopsida > Pinales > Pinaceae > Pinus > Pinus taeda. Next base: position 23,188 of record APFE031261613.1, read on the forward strand.
TACGGGACTAGTTGGAGGGACTCCACGCCAAGATTGTCGTGCCAACTGAGTGACTCGAGGATGATTCATGATGTTTGTGTTGGGGGGCTATTGGGCATCAGATCCCCCCACAACATGTTTTGGGGCTCAAAGCCCAGGTTTTGGTCAAATGTATTGTAAGACTCCGCGAATTGCGAGCGTGGAGCGTGAAGTATAGGTTGAGTCATAGGGTTGTCTGCCTTAAGTTTTGTAATGTAATGTAATGTCATGTTGGCCTACCCATGGTCCACAGACCATGGGATTATATAAATAGAGTGAGGCTCTATGTTTTAAATATAGCTAGGGAGCAGATGAGCGAAGAAAGAGATAGTGCATAGAATGAGAATTAAAGTGTATTAGGTCATAGTAGCAGGAAGAGACTCTGCAACTGAGTGCGCAGAGGCCTAGTAGAGTCTGCAACTGAGTGTGTAGGGAGGTGTCAAGTCTGTAACCTTGAATGAAGAATAATAAAGAGAAGTTGATTCCAATTTCTTTGCATCTACTTTTCTATTGCATTCTATACATTTATACTGTTTTGTTTATCGCACGCACTTATATGAATGCTGGATATACTATTAATTATCATTAGAATTACACAGATAAGTTAAGTAATTAGAATATAACAAGTTAATAGTAAGGAACTTGGGTAATAATACAGATCGTGCCCCAAGTAGGGTTGCGCGAAGGCAGCATCACAGGTTGTGAGGGAATAATAATTGCGCGTAGCAACGTGCGCGTAGGGTCAAACCGCAGACCGCCAGAAGCTCATCAAACATCCCAAGGTGCGAAAAGCTAGTTCTAGCACCCTCCCATACTACTTCGGGTGAGACCTCAGTCCGTGCTCCGTCGACTGTTGTCGAAAGGGCCAGTAGTACCAAGTTTGTTTGTCTAAATCACCTCTGAACCTAGGTCAGGCCCATACAAGCCAACATCTTGTGCTTGTATGATCCAATCATTGTCTTCCTTACAAGTCCTTATCTCTTCCTTCAAGCTTCTCAATGTATCTGCCAAATTAGAAGTATGCCCCACACCACGCTGCTAATCTGATGCATAGGAAAATTATACGTAATATACCACCTTGCTATCCATTTGATCTTTCTCTTCCAGCAATGCATAATATGTCAGATAAACCAAATCAAAATAAACCAACACACCTTAGTATAGCTCGAGGAGGATACCTTGTCTAAAACATCACCAAACTAGCGTGATACATGTATAACATAATCATAACCACATATCGACATACGCAAGTAAATGTATCAACTCATACACATCACTCTAACTAGGGTCTAGTCATCAAAGCAAGGCCATATCAACAATGCATGCTATGACCTCATGCATGATAACAACGATTAATCCATTATACACATTGATGCATGCAACCAAAAATATGCACAAGCAATGCCTAGCCAACTAAAAATATGCATAAATGCATGTAGTCAAACATAATCGATCAGTTCTTGAAATCAATCTACAATACTAATACATATAATCAAAATATGCAAAATGTAACCTAACATATAGGGGTGTAAGTAGGTGACATAAAATCAACATGTAAGAAGCAAATAACCATATACAGCTAGTCACAGACTCATGCCAAATACTTTTCAAGAAATCAACATCAAAATCTCCATGATAACCATACTACAACCTTAATCCAACATCAAGCAATTGCAACAAGTATATAAGTGTAAGAGACACACATGCAACTGACATGCATGCATGACTAACACATTCAACCCATTCAGTCTGAAAGTTGAACCATGCTCTGTTACCACTTTGTAACACCCTCCTCCCACATCCACCCAAGTAATTGTGCCAATCGGGGTAAACATGAAACAAGAGACTACTATGATCAGATTTGACCTCCTAGGTAATCTTAAGGAAGTGGAATCGACAGAACATCACACACAGTCCTCCAACACCATCAACAGAACCCTCAGGAGACTAGTCAACCACTCAGAAAACTTGTCCCTCGATCGACTGTTGTTCTGGACCTCTGAGGCCATAGTCTCTGATCAAAATCTGGATTAGGGGAAAAAATTTACTCAAAAATCAAAGTGCTCAGAATCACTCAAAACCTGAACAACTACGTCTGTCTCCACGATATGATCCCAACACAACTCATTTCACTCAAAATAGAGTTCATATGACAAAGATAGAGACTTCTGTCTGCTTTGCCAAATAGAAGAATTTTGCAAAAAAAATTACAATCACTGCACAATTAGTAGTCCATATTGTTGACGTGGCAGGTGACTGTGTAGGTCAAAGGTTTGGTCAACAGCTAGTGAGGTCACGCTAAGTGGTGCTTTATGAATGGTAAAAAAGTTTGACGCGTTGGTTGTTTTTTATTGGATGGCGGAGGATAAATGAATATAGGACATGTGGAAAGCTTGGAGGCCACCACGTGTTCCTCCCCAAAGGCTTAGCAAAATCAGCACATGATGACAAATGTTATTGGTAGGTTGGCGGAGTTGAACCGGTGGCCTAGCCCACACAAGTACCAAGTGTTACCATTATGTTGCGCCAATTTTTCTTAACATACAATGGGCGTAGTTTGTATTTAATATGATACCACGTGGTGGATGGGGAAGAAGAGGGCCAACCCCCTCCGCATGTGACCTTACCTCATTACCAAAGGCAGTGCTAACGCTAACTGTGCAATTTTAATGCGCTAAGAGAGTTTAATGGTAATTAAACCATGATTATCACTTAATTAATTTTGTATTTAGTTGGAAACAATTTGTCAGGTCCGATAAATCTGGAATTGCACCAATTTTGTCAGGGTTAACTCGAGTTTCTCCAAATTTGGTGGAGTTTTCCTAGGGAAAACTGAAGAGACCATATCTTCTTCATTATTCAACCAATTTCAACTCGAAAAGAGTCATTCCTAAATGATTTGGATGCTCTGAAAATAATGGAATAGGTTGCAAAGGCAATAAGGCACTTCTATATGTATTTTTCTATGTTGAAGTTTAAGGAAGCCTAGGGCCACCAGGAGAGGAGGTCAAGCCTAGATCAGTTGAAGTCCAATTGTAGAGCTTGGACAACAATTTTTGGGGATTTTGGGCCTTCCGAATCCAATGGAGCAGGTTGTGAATCCATTGGAGTGCTACAGGTGCATATAATCAGAGAATTGACCATTAATCCAAAGAGGGTCTAGCCATTGAAGCAGGTCCAAGGAGATGTAGCCCACGAGGGTTGAACTCCTTTATCAACTTTTGTTATGAGTTTGTTGTGTTTTACTTCTCTGCAATTTATTTGTTGTATATGTGTTTTAAACAGCTAATTAACCTCATAAATTTCTCATGAAATACACTCAACACTTCACACGTAATTCCTTACATTTTGGTTAATATGAGACGATCCTAAACACATTTATTTTTAAGACTTATGAGGGATCTTGCATAGCATTAACAAGTTTGGCCAACATTCAGATCAAGTTGGTATCAGAGCATTGTTAGATCATTTTAACCATGATATGGTTTGCCAAGGTTAGCTAGAAAAATAGTTATGGTTTTGTATTTGTGCAAGGAGAATTTAACCATGTGCAAGTTTATGTGTTGGCAGCTTCAACAAGTGATTTTTCTAATCCATCTTACTTAGCAAGGCTCTTTGATTTAGAGATGTTGCATGAGATTATCATCATGAGAGATATGGTGCAAGAGATGAATGAAGATAGGAAGGAGAACACTATACTTCAAAAGTAGTTGATGGCCATGAAGGAGGGAAACCAAGAGCTTCTTGAAAAGATGCATGAGATGGAGATTCAACTCCATGATGCCAAGGAAACCCTAGCCAAATATATGCATGAAAATGAGGTATGCAATTCAATTTTGTCTTCAATTTCCTCTCAAAATGAATGTTTTGGTGCTTTTGAAAGACACACTAGAGGAATAAGGTCCAAATTATTGATGAAGATGGGCTATGAAGGTAAAGGGTTAGGAAAACATGCACAATGCATAGTTGAGCCAATTTTTGTTGAGGAAAGGCCAAGGTATTTTGGTCTTGGTTATGGACAACATGATGGAGAATGCTTCAAAGCCAAGGAGGCACATGAAGGTGTTCCAAGAAGGACTTTCATTGCATGTTCATTACCTCAAGCTTGTGAAGTTTGTGTTCATGAGAATGCAAAAGTTTTATACCCACTTCGCAAGAAGATGCTCATAAGCATGCAACTAGTGGAAATTGAAAACAAGAGGATGTTGAAAGCTCTAAGGTCATTGAAACCATTGTTGGTATTTCAAAGAGAGCCACTACCTCATCAAATTCACCTCCTCAAGAAGGTGACAAAGGTGAATGTGCAAGGTATAAATCTGCCTTTAATCAAGCTTCTTTTGATTATGATAAACATGGTAAATTGTAGAATTGGGGCTTCTGTGATCCATCATAGTTATAAGAAGAATTTCGGCGTAAATCACATATCAAAAGACCTTCGTCGACACGTTTCGAACCAACCAGTGTGGTTCATCGTCAGGACAAGTTGAAGAAACAGATCCAGCCTAGCATGTTAAATAGTCTGAGGAGAGATTCCAACGGCTAATTTTGACTAAAGGACCCAGGTCAAAATTAATTTAATATTGTT
>APFE031261616.1:1546-34380 GCA_000404065.3 Pinus taeda
CATCCAAGAATTGTTCATTTATGTAATGTAAAGGAGGTTGCCCCCTCGAAGAGGCTGAATTCTAAGGTGTTGATCTATCTTTTCTATATTTTCTTGAGTTGGTTTTATAAAACTTATCATCAATATTAGGGGCTTCAAAGTGGTTTTTATGAATATCATGATCCAATTTTTGAATGGTTGGAGCAATCTTACCTCAAAAGCTTTGTGACAAACAAGAAGTTTCAATATTTTATTATGTTTGCAAGAACTGGAAGCATAGATGAATGTGTATTCACAAGTATTATACAAGGTTTATATGATTGACATTTCAAATAACAAGGTAAAATTTGAAACTAGATCAAACCAGTTAGAATAGAAAATTCTTTTGTTAATAAGCAAGACCTTCAGCCAATTTTGCAAGTTTTCAAAGTTATTATCTTTTCTATTGCACATTATTTTATATTAGTTTTAATTGCTTGTATCCTTGTGGTTGCAGGTCATGAACTATTATGGTTGCATTAGAAATATAATTACACTTAGACTTGACCTTCTAGCTAATTATAGTAGGCTTAGTTGCATTTAGTTTCCCTTACATTGCATCCACCCTTTATCCCGCTCTCCAACGAGTTTGCATTTTTTTTCTTATTGTATATTCTTCATGTTGTTTTATGTTTTCCCTCCATTTTCTTTGTTCTTTTGGATTTTTTTTGCTATATTGTTATGTATTTTTCTTTTGTTTTGTTTAGTAAGACATTGCATGAAAGACGCTCCTATTTGGCTCAAAACACAATGTGGCAAAACTTGAAAAGGGAAAATGTGATGACAAATAATGTTTGGCCAATATGTTACGTCCTCTCTATATGAATCTACATATCTCTAAATTCAATGATGTCTATATTATAGCTCCAAATCTTACTCTTGATGTTTGTGATGCTGCACTCATGGCCTAGCGCAACCCCTCCTTCCAGACCTAGTCCAAATATTTAAAAAAAAATTGTTTTACTCCCTATACACGACATTGCCCTGAGCTAAACGCGTGTGTACGCGGGTTTGCATATACCCAACCCGTGTATATGTCTTAAAACACTTAAAAATAAATAAATATCCTTAATTTTGGGCAGAGATCACGGGTTTTACCTGTTGATTACCTATTAGTGCCCGTGGCCCAACTGTTCCCAATGAATTTCCAACTAAAAAACTACTTTGGGAGAAGTATAAAAGGCTTCAATGGGAAGGCCTAAGGGGGGAGAAGAGAGAGAGAAAGATCACTCTGCTGAGATTATCCCTGACCAGGTCTGAAGATCCTTGTTCTTCCAACACTTCCCCCATTACAGGAAACCCTTGTTTCCTTGTGTTATGATGTCTTTCTACTACTTGAGATATCTTGGAGTAAGTCATGGAAGGAGTTTATTGAAGGGTTGAGACTAGATGAATCCGGAGGATGGTTCCGCTTGGAGCCTACGAAAGGAAGACCTAGGTGAAATCATTCTTTTCTGTACTTTAGTTATCTATAATAAAAGAAACACTTGTCTTGTTCCTGATATAAATCTTCTTCATGTTTATGATATCAATGTTATGATTCACATATGAATGGCTGTTTTAATTGCATAACTAAATACCTTTCAATATGTTATGAAGATGATTTCTTTATGATGCTCGGTCAATATACTGCTATACTTTCTGGAATTGATTGTTATGCAAGTTGAAGGACTAAAAGGAACTCCAAGAGGGTTAGGAACCTGGCTGGGTCTTCCCAAACAAAGGATCCCCAGGTGCACCTCTCTTCATATAGTTTGTTTATATTAGCATTGTGGTTGTCTGGAATGTGTGTTTTTCTTTGTAGATAACCTCTGATCTACTATGGTATCAACCTAAGACCCTAGGGGAGTTTTTCCCTTAACAGAATTGGTGACTCCACTGGGGACAACAATATTTTTGTTCCTAGTTTGGGTTTTCTCAAGCCAATCAGGGCTTAGTTGTCTATTTTCTTGCTATTATTGTGTAGTATGTTCCTGTAGGAACTTGAATTGTAAGTTTGATCAGTTTCTTCAGAATGTTTTTTGTTTTTTCTTGTAATCTTTTATATATGCTATTTTTCTAGTCTACAGAAGCATATATATGCATGTTTCCTTAAGTGAACCCGTGTATACACATGTTTGCTCAGGCTTAATAGCATATACACACAGTTGTGCATCAACACAGTCGCGTATACCCTAAAATTTTCAAGATTTTTCAAATATTTTTGTTTCTGAAGATTTGTCTGCTGGTCTGAATTAGTCCTAAACAGTTAGTTTTTTGTGTTAGTCTTTATTTTACAGAAAGTACATGATTTCAAACTCTCTCTGGCTATGGAAAGTGTTGGTCTTGTTTTGTTTTGTTGCAAGCATCATCTTTTTGTTTAAGCACACAAGATTTCTTGCTGGGAAATTTGGCTACTCTGGTCTTCTATGGCAGAAAGATTGATCTCAATCTTTCTGTCAAATCTTGTTTCGGTGACTTTTTGTTTGCATGTCAAAACTACATCTTTATGACCATCATTTTTTCTTACTTTCCGAAAGTTGTTGATTCACACTTTCTTAAAAGTTGTCTTTTCGATCTTTTGGTATTTATTGCCAAGCTCTTGCTGCTACCTTTTGATTGTTAAGAGCATCTTGAAACACATTTTTTTTGAGTTTTCACCCATTTTGTGTTGTCAACTTGTAAAGTGTTCTGTTGCCTATTCTTCAATCATAAAGTTTCAAACTTATTTAAAGCACTTTTGAAAAGTCATTTTTGTTTTTGGTTTTGAAGAAAACCTATTGAAAACTTGGTTTTGCTTTCTTGAACTTTGTTTTGAGTTAGTTTCTTTTCCTGAGTGAAAGTGCATTTTTATTTGTCTTGAAACTTGATTTTAGTGTTTGGATGAAAATGAGCATTAGAAACTTATATTCTATCTAAACATCTTAAGTGTCAAATTAAAATTGATAAATAAGTTACTTTCATTTCTTCATTTAGAGTAGTCTTAAGTTTTGCATCAGCATGCACTCATTGCATTAGGATAAATTTGTGCATATTTTTAGGGCATCCATAATTTTGTTAATTTTTGTGAGTGTGAAGCATGATTAAAACAAAAGAAAAGAAATATTTGTTGCTTTCTTTGAAGTTCCTCTGAACCTATTAGAAATTTCTTTCATCGAAGAACAAAACGAGTGCATTTGCATATAGTTTGGTTTTTATTAATTTCTTTTACATCAAAACACCACAAGTTTCATTTCCGCTTATCCCTTGACTTAAGAACAGCCCATTTAAAAACAAGTGCTAACTAAAATACACTAGAACTTTTTATAATTGTCAATTTAGACACACCAACAAGTTTTAGGATATTTTAGGGCCTTGGATTAGGAAAGTGGAGAGAAAACTCTCCAAGGCCATTTAAACTATCAAACATAGGAGTCTGAATAGTGAGTGAAAGTCCAATAGCATTAGGAAAACCAGCAAAGCTCTGGATCTGGGAGTTAAGGATGAGGGTGTTTGAAGATAATGAAGAGAGATACCCCCTCTTCTACTTATCAGATCTTACCTCAAGACTATTTCGCCTAGCTTCTGACATGAGTTCGTAACCTTAGTTGCTACTTCTAGGGATCTACATAGGTGGTTGCAGAGGGAAATCCCGTGGCACCTGAGATCAACGTTGTATCACTCTCAACGGTACTACTGGAGGGCACCCTTGTGAAGCTTGGGGGCTTGCACCGGTGCAGGCTGTTGTTAGGAGGTCAACGTAACTTTCCTCTGTTACCTTTGCTAGTAGGACTAGGCCATCATTATCCCAGACTATCTTTAGAAGGCCCCTTACTTCACTTTCTTGTATTTTGGTGTCCGGTCCTCATCACCCGGAGTGGAAATACTTGAAAGTTGTTTGACTGGCTGACATCTTTTAGGGACTTTGCAGTGTGTGCTCTGTGCTCTTAGTTGGCCTATTCTTTAATTAGATCTTAATAAAAAATTCAAAGTGGCTAACCGATCACCTAGACGATCTCGAAGACTTTGTTGTCTTTCACCACCAAGTTTAGAGCCTTCTCCTAGAAGATGCTAAGGTAATACTCCCAATGGGTTTCATCCCGTGGTAGCTGACGCATCGAGGATTGATCCTCCTCTTGGGGGCATTAGTGTTCAACATAGGCCTGGTACTTCTGTAGAACTAGAGAGGAACACGCCAGTTCTTTCTCGAGTTCTATTTCAATCGAAAGATAACATAGAGGTAGAAGAACTCCCAGAGTCATTAGTGGCTCCAAATTTTCCTCTACCATCTAACTATCCAGAAGTATTACAATACATTGGGACTCCGATGCATAGACCGTCAAGTCCAGGTCATCTTATGCACTTACCATCAATGGCCACTACTGTAAGCATGGCTTGTACCATAAGTGCTACAACTATGTAGACTCCAACATCAGTACAAGGGGGAGGAACTATTTCCATCGCCTCTGCATCTTTATTTGGGTCTTTTGCTAGCACATCCTCAGTTGGGTCTACTTCCATTCCTTCTAAGAGTGGAAATTCCCAAGCCAATGCTTTTAGTTCTGGATTCTTCCTGTTTGGCACCCATTCATAGGGTATTCCGCCAGTTCCGTTTAGTGCCTCCACATCCATGATGGGTGGGTCGGCTTCATTTCAGGGTTTTCCTTTTGGAAGTGGTCATATACCATATTCCAACCCGACGACAGGATCCATGCCTTTTTCTTCTATAGGACAAAGCAGCAACCCTTTTCAAGGTTGGACTAACCCTATGGTTAGTGGCATAGGAACTGGGAATCCGATTTTTAGCCAACAAGGGAATAGGTCGTACTCCACAGTTAGTCCATTTCGAAGTATTCCTCCCTTAGCTTCTGCTTGGAATCCTTATTAGGGGCTATCAACTCCTTATAATCCTTTAGGAGGTAGCTTTGATGGTTATGGAGGTTTTTCGGCTGGAGTTGGTCAGACTCTGAGTTTCGCTGGATCACAAGGTCCGCCTTTTGGTTTAGCTGGTTCTACTAGTTACTTCAGGCAACCTGGTGCCTTCCAAAATCCAAGCCAATATTTTCAGAACTTTGGGAGCTCCGCCCAGTCTGGTTGGAAAGCCACAAGTCCTCCTAGGCTTCCTTTTCTGGCAACATTGAACTTGCTAGATCTCACGAAATTAACAAATGATCCAATCAAATACAATCTGGCCTAGCCTCCGGTCCCAACCAAAATCCCTTCAGACATTCCAAAGTTCAAGGGGAAGGGAGGTGAAGACCCAAGCAACCATGTAACTACATTCCATTTGTGGTGCTCATAAAACTCCCTTATTGATGACTCGATTAGGTTGATACTTTTTCAACACACCTTGACTGGTAATGCGGCCAAGTGGTATATAGAATTGCTAGGGGGTAGCTTTAAATATTGCACTGACTTAGCTAATATTTTCTTAAATCATTTCCAGTTGCCCATCCGTTATGATGTTGGAACTAAAATTCTTGCCAATTTTCGTTAGGATATAACTCACATTTCTGATCACATTCAAGAATGGAGACAGAGCAAGAGGCTCATTAAAGCCAAAATCCCTCTGGAATACCGTCTCGAATGGTTTTTGAAATCTTTACAACCTAAAATCTCTAAGGATGTCTCCCTGTCTTGAGTCTATTCTGAGGAGCAAGCCATTTTTAGGGCCCAACAATTAGAATTGATTTATTCTCAGTCTGGGATTCTACAAAAAATCTTGCCTGATGCTCCTGGGACTAAGGTTGATATAGCCAAGTTGAATCCAAGTCCCCATGCGGATGGTATCGTTGGATCGGTAGACACAAATGCGGTGAAACTGTTGAGCCAATTGTAGCAGTTGTCTTTGCAAACAGCTCCTAGCAACCAGGTCACATCGCCTAACCCTTCATCTTCCCAACTCTCTTCAGTTAATGTCGTCCAATCTACCAGCCCTAAACGAAATCAAAATTCCAATGGGAAAAAGAAAGGATGAGGTAAGAAAAAGAGTCAATATGGGAAGGCTAACACAAATAAATTCGGCAATAATACTGGTGGTGGTATAAATGAGTCTAGAAAGAAAGTCGAGTTTCCATGCAAGTTATGTAGTGGAGATCATTTAACTCATCTCTGCCCAAAGATTCAAGACACTCAATGCTTGTTAGGATAGCAAGGGACTTCTAGATCTCAAGCTATGTTAAACAATCCTTTTCCCCAAGGGCAACAACTGCTTGCTGGCATGAATTCAAACCCTAGTACCTCTGCAAGGGGCAACCAGGAAGGGTAAAAATCATCAAATGTTTTCATGATGGGTTCTAATGTCCATGTGGCCACTCGGTCATGTGATTACGATGAAGTTGAAACTTCCAAGGACAAAACTTCTCCTGGAAATACCAACCTTCATATTGAGTGACCCCTTGTTGAGACTATACCAAGGATACCGAAAGGTTCCACTAAGCACGCGACTATCAATCCAAATGCTAGGGTTGTCCAAAATTACTCCTTTTTTGAGGATCTGGCTAAGACTCCATGCGCTATGTTTGATTTAGAGGTTCTCTAGTCATGTCCAGCTCAACAAAGTGCTTTGCTTTCGGTGGTAGGGATAGTTGATCCAACTAACTCTTTAGTGCTCACTTTCAACATGCTTAATGTCAAAAAGTGACTCCCTCATCATATTTCTTTTCAAATAAAGTCTACATACCGGAAAATTAACATTTTTCATACTATTATTGATGAAGGAGCTTCCACGTGTGTCATGTCGATGTCATGCTGGAAGGCCATTGGATCACCTTCGGCTGTTCCTTCACCTACCCTCCTGATTACATTTGATGAACATTCTCATAGGCCGCATGGGATTATCCCAGCCTTTCCCATAGGTGTTGGGGGGAAGGTTGTTAATATCAAAGTGGAAGTCATTAACGCCAACCTATATTACAAGCTCCTCTTAGGAAGGAATTGGGTATACGAAATGGATGCCATTGTTTTGACTTTGTTTCATGTCATTTGCTTTCCTCATGAAGGGAAAATTGTTAAGGTTGATCAATTGGATTACTCTCTAGCCAATCCTAGGGAAACTTCGAATTCTATTATTCCTTTAGTGGACAATCCTCACCCACCTACTGAGAATTTAGGAGTTGGGATGTATTCTTCATTGATGGGCACCTTTGATTTTTCCTCTCTTATCGCTAGAATTAATGTCATTTCATCATTCAAGGAGTCCTCATGAGAAGAGTTATTCCGAACTCATTATTTTTCAGACCCTTGGACCTTGCCTTCACCTACAACCACATTTGCTAAAGGAAAATTTGGTGGAATGGCATTCCCTATGTCTGCAACAGAGCTTAGATATCAGTTTAGCGCCAACTCTGCAGACAACCACTCTACTCCTTTCTCTCAGGAGGAGCTATATGGTGATGTGGCCCCGGCCCTGACCCTTGATTCTACCTCCGCTATGGACCACTTAGATATGGTTTTACCATCTGAAGAAGCAATCCTAGAAGTGATGATGGGTGTAGATCGACCTTGGGAAGACTTACACCATCGTTCTTATTTTCTTCCTTCGTTGCAGAAAGTAGAATCTAAGTTCTTCGAGTTGTTTACTGGTGATGTTTGTACGGTATCAAATCCTTTGGATCCAAAACACTTTTGTGCCGAAGGTAATATGTCGGTAATTTAAAAAATGATATCTATAAACATCTCTAGGAACGCTAACGTGATCGAGAATCTCTTCATCGAAGCCGAATGTTCCCCTGAAGAAATTCAAGTTTACACCGACCTTTTTAAGGAATTTTGAGATGTATTTGCTTGGTCTTCTGAAAAATTTCCTTGCATTGATCCATCCATAGTTCAACATGAGATCAAGATGTATGAAAACGCCAAACTGGTTCATCAAAGGCTTCGATTGGTTAACCCTAGGAAAGTAGCAGCCATTAAAGCTGAAGTAGAGAAGCTGCTCAAGGTGGGTTTCATCTACCTTGTTCCTCTTATCGATTGGGTTTCTAATCCAGTCCCTATGGATAAAAATAAAGGAACAATCCAAGTATGCATTGACTTTAGGGACCTAAACAAGGCTTGTCCCAAAGATAATTACCCCACGCCGTTCATTGATCAGATTATTGATGAGTTTGTGGGTAATGAGGTTTTCTCCTTCATGGATGGTTTTTCTGGTTATAATCAAATCTCTATCCGTCCAGAAGATCAGCATAAGATAGCTTTTATATGTCACTGGGGTACCTTTTCATATAGAAAGATGCCTTTTGGTCTTAAAAATGCTAGAGCTACTTTTCAGCGGGCCATGTCATATGCTTTCTACGACATTAAACATATCATCGAAGCATACTTGGACAATCTAGCTGCTCATTCTTGAAAGAGAACTGATCACCCTAGTCATTTTCGATTGGTTTTTGAGCGATGTTGTTTTTACAAAATCCGGTTGAATCCCAATAAGTGTGTTTTCGTGGTTACATGGGATCCATTATTAGGGTTCATTGTGTCAAATCAAGGGATTAGGGTTTCTCCCGTCAAGGTAGAGGCAATAATTCAGTTACCCATCCTCAATTCGACAACTTCAAAGTCTTCAAGGGAAGGCTAATTTCTCAAGACGGTTTATAGCGAATTATGTCGAGATCACTAAAGGGTTTATGCATTTGCTACAGAAAGGAGTTCCATTCGTATGGGATGACTTTGCGCAGCGGTCGTTTGATGCCTTGAAAAAGGCAATAGTCTCTGCCTCGCTTTTGAGTCCACTGGATTATGGTAGGGACTTCCTTTAATATCTCGTTGCAGCAGAATAAACCATAAGTATGGTTCTCATTCAGGAAGACGTTGTTGAGCTAATTTGTTTACCGAAATTAACACAATTATTTCTTATCAATCCGGGTTATTTATGCTTTGAGGCAAGTTCACTATATGTGAAGATCATATGTAATCAAACCTTGAAAGGTAAGTTATTCAAAAGCTTAAAGCAATACATCCTACAACTCTGGTTCAATTAGTTTAAAGAGGAGGAAAAAAATATTGAAATGGTTCTTGACTCAAGAAGTCCACTTTTGCCTCAACTACCACTTAATGAATCAGAGATTAAAACCAAGAACTTAGGATGGATAAATTTTCAATGAAAGAAGCTCGTAACTTAAGAGACACATAAGGTGTTTCATCATAATTCATTCATCTCAATACCAAAATCACAATAAGAAACTACTTGCATGCAAACAAAGGAAACTAGTTTTAATTCATCATTTTAGTAGAAGGGATGCTCAACTTGAACAATTGTTTTTCCAACTTAATAAAGTGATGAATAAGCTAAGAACTAATGAAATAAATCACCATGCATGAATCATAAAGTAATCTGAAGTAAAGCTTTGAAAAAACAGTTCTACAATAAACAGATTACAAGAAATAAAACTAGTTAACAAGGAAGTGTACTTAGCTTGGAGTGGGGGCCCGCCACCCTTGCCTTGCACACTTGAGAAGTGATATCAGAAGCTCAAATTCAGTCACACATCCATAGCATTGAGCAGCAAAATAATAGTAGAACAATTCTTCAAATTAACTCTTCAATCCAAAGGTGTCACAGCATAAAAGTATAATAAGTCAATACATAAGCCATCAAAGTTTTGGCTCTTAAATAAGAAGTCTCATGAAAAAAATTGATCTATATTCACTCTAAGAAACCCATCTACTCTAATCCATCTATTTAAGTCGAATTCATTACTCCCATCCCAAGAAATATGACCAATCCCATAGAATCTCAAAACTGCCCTATTTCTATGGGATTTCTGAATGACTAGTCATGATTGACTAGCACCAAATGGGCCTAATAAAGCTTGTTCTATTCGAACTAGGCATAGCTTGATTAGTCCTAGTTCTCAAGCTATCCATCCATGTATTCAATTCATGCCCAAGTATCTTGCAACCACATCAACCATAGAGCTATTACGGGAATTTCTGAATCTGCCAAATTTGCACTTAAAGCCAAACTTTCATAAAAACTTTAGAAATTGAAAAATTAAAATTAAATACCTAAATGGATATCAAATATACATAAAAATGGGATGAATGAAGTGAAAATGGATGGTAAATAGATGGATTAGTAAGTTTCTTAGAGCAAAAATAATACCAAAACTAAGGCCCAACATCTCTGCCTTTCTTATCATCAAGCATGTCCCCATGCTTGCTTACTCCTCTTTGATCCTCTTCTCTCTGTAGTAGATGTTGTACCTGTAGATGCTTCCCTGACCAAACAATCCAAACCTGATTTATGTCTCTCCCTGAACAAAGCTTCTTTTACCTTCTGTTTTTCATACTTTTCCTACCACATGTTCTTTTCCTTTAGCCATTTAAATGCTTGCTTAAAAAGTAGATCATTTTTCCATTTCAGTCTCCCTAATTCTTCATTTAACTTTTCATTTGCTTTGACCAACTTAGCATTATCCTTCTTATTTGCCTTGTTTTCCTATTTTAATTGTTTTTCCAGGATTTTGCTAATTTCCAATTGATAAGTTAAGTCCCTGATTCTTCCCAAATTGATTTCTTTTTCAAAATCTTGTGTTGTTTTCATTAATGATGTTGCTGCTGCATCGTCATATGAAGAATCCCTCTCAAAGACTTCTTGTGCAATGTCATTTTCTTCTTGTTTTCTTGGATAATATGTTTCTACTTCCTTTTCTAAGTCAATGGGACTTTTATTCCTAAATCTTCTAGGAATAGACATAACAAATGTTTCATTTTCCTGCATGGCCATGTTTTTAGCTCTTGTTCTGGGATATAAGGGTGAATTCATCAATCCTCTGTTTTCCTGCTCTATTTTATCCTGTACTTCATTAATCTGTTCAATGAACTGATTTTTGGACATGAACTCTCTCCATACTATGCCTTGTGACCTTACCTGATACTCAACTAGGATTTTGATCAATCCTTGGTGGTAAATCTGTCCTGCTTTAGGCCTGTGTTCCTGTCTCACTGTTTCAATCATTCTCAAGAGGCTCCTATATAGGAAATATGGCAAGTTAATCCTATCATCCCCCTTAATATGATGTAGAAGCCTGACATGGTACAAGTGGGCAATGCTATATCCTCTATCACAAGTCGAAAACTTTTGTATGACCAAAACCAACTCACCCCATGGTTCATTGAACCATTCCTTTGGTATCCCCTTTGTTCTATCAAAATTCCCTTTCCAGTTATTCTCAAGAAACAAAGTCCATGCTTTCTCCTTGAAGTGCAGGCCTTTGTAATATTTCTCACGTAACATTGGTAGATCTAAAGCTTTGGAAAGGTATTCCTGAGTCACAGGAATAATAACATCTCCTACCCGTGTCTGGTCCTGACTGAAATTGTTTATAAAGTCCATGGTTATCTCTTCAGAGTGGCCATCAAATTTTTGTAAAAAGCCTATCATCCCCGCTTGGTAAAGTTTTTCTATAGTTTCCTTCCCCCAGCTCTCTATCTGAAATTTTGGCTCTACTCTGGCTGACATTGTTTTTGAAAACAAGTGAATGTATGCTTCTGCTATTACTAATTTCATCTTGACAATAAAAATTTTATGACTATTGTTCTTTTCCAAATGAAATTTTGAAAGCAGAGAAGCTTACCTGCTTCTTCACAAAAATTTAACTTTGACTCTTTTCAGCCTCTGTTTACCCTCTCTCTGTAGTACCACTATTTTAAATCCCTGTTCAAGCAATCAAACACCTGTATATCCCTGTCAATATGCTAAACTCTGTTCTGGTAAACAAAATACATATGAAAACCATTTTTTATAAAGGGTCCTTAGTTTTCTAATGTATTTGTTTAGGCATTATTCTCATAATGTTCCATGTATGCCCATCACCCTACACTGTCACCAAAATCAAGCCATATGTTCACTGTGCATATACAATCATTAAAAAAACAATGTTTCGACTGTGTACATACAAGCAGCTCATTCAAATGGCTCTCAGCCTCAACATAAAAATTTGAAAATTGACAAAATGCTCTCGGCCTGCTTATCTAAAATCTTGGAAAAAAAACAGTGCTTCAGCCTCAAAACAAATTGAAAGACACAAATAGCGCATTTAAAATGAATTTTAAATGGCTCAGCCTTACTCTCTTTGGCAATCAGCGCTCGGTCTTAGACATTACACAGCTCTTCTTTTAAACATGACTCAGCTATTTCAGCCCACACAGACTTCAACCCATTGTTTTAGTCAAAACAACGACGCACAGTGGAAAAAAGGTCCATAACAGAGACACATCCATTATGTTTGTTCACCATACGGGCCGTTTCCATACACAGGCATATGATATATTAATTATATAAAGAATGACAGCGCGCAGCAAAACAAAGGGTGTGTATCAATGTGCAATCAAAACAATGCTCAATCAACCAACAACGCACAATCAAAACAAACATATCATATCTTCGGCGCTATGAGGTAGACTCTGCCTTCTCTGTTTTATGAACTTTGTTGTGATTGACAATACTGCACTCCATTTTGGTTCACAAAACTTCACATGCGATCCTATACTCCTAACATGTTATCCATGCAACAATTTTAAATTTAAATTTTGCACTATTTACTAGTGTTCCATGCCATGATTTACATAGTGAATCTTATCGCCATATTCATTAATTGTTGTCAACCGACTTATTGCTAGAGTTAATGCGTGTTTTTGGCGTTACCTGGTTGTCAAAGAGTGCTGAGGAGTGTGAAACGGCGCTCCAAATCGTTGTTGCTTCGTTCAACTGACTGGTGGCAAGGGCAAAATCATTAACCATTAATTACAGGCAGTTTACACCTACATTCCACAGTTCCTGAGCTTAAACAAACTACACCATTACCTGAATGGATCTCGAGAATTATCACTCAACTTTAAGTTCGGGCAATTTTCCTTCTTAAATCTTCTCAAACCCGCTTCAATTTCCTTTTCACTAGCTTGCAGCTCCAAACACCATCGCTCTGAGCTATTCGGCAATGAAGAATGATTTGAACAGTGCAAGAACCTTTGGTCAGTTTATGACCATTTCATGGGTGTACTGTGCACTTTGTTCATTGGCGCTACAAAGTATGGAGAGGTATGGGTGTCCTGTTGACCAGTCGCCCGACTGTGTCATGAGGATGGCCGAATCATAGTTTTAATTTGAACGTATGCGCATAACTCCTGCACAGTGCATAGTCCAATGGAAAAGAGTTGCCACGCCACGATTTTTACCCTTGGCTACATACAACATGATTGCTACTCTCGTGTGTTTATAACCGTGCTCCTCATGCAATGATTTATAACTGTGTTTATAAAGTATGCAATGAGTTTGAGCGATCCATATGCAATACTCCGTTGCCACATATGCAATCACAGCTTTGTCTTTGTGCGCGGTCTTGCCATATGTTTTGCACGCGGGCTTCTCCTTATACTCCTTACCTTATATCATATATATGTGCTTTACCTTATATCATGTGCATTGGTTTATATCATATACATGCGCTTTGGTTTATGATATATGTATATAATCTTTACTTCACCATTTTAACTATAGCGCATGCATATTATAACCATGTGGACTATAGTACATACATTTACATATGGCATATATGGATTTTCATATAGCGCATGACTTCTTTGCTTATATGCACATCTTTATAATTTTAAAATGACCATCTTGGGTCATATTTAAAATTATCACCATTACTAATTCTTGAGTTGTATGTGCAGGTTGAAAAGTTGTCCTAGTTTGGTCTTTTTATGCTTCTAAAGAAAAATATTTAGGGTTATAGGGAATATGTATGGATATGTATGGATGAAATGGAATATGATATATAGGGGTTATAAGGAATATAGGATATAAAATGATAATGAATATCCTCAGCTACTAGTTTCAACTTAACAAAGAATAAAAAATTTCTAAGAAAAATTTGAATTTTCAAGCACAAAATGACTATACATATACTCCCCTGGATGATGTTTGTACAAGTGGGATGAAATCAGCTGATCAAATGTTGTAGATGGATTAAAAAGTAAACTTTATTGCTGCTCCTTTTTCTTCATGCTCTGGTTCTTGAATTGTTGTCCAGGTCCCTCTGTAATGATTTCTTGACTCAGGCCCCTCTGCAATGCTTATGGAATATGTACATGTTGTTTTGCCATTGGCAGGTCTTTCAGGTCCCTCTGTAATGATTTCTCGTTTCAGGTCGCGCTATTGACAAGACAAGTTCCATCTATACTTTAGCTTTCCAGCTAAAGTTCTTATGCAATGCTCCCCCTTGCTTAAGATTTGACTTGTCCTCAAGTCAGTTGTCGGTGGAGAGTTTCCTGCATTGAAATTTTGTGAGAATAGTAGAACAAGAATATAGAATTCATAGAGTCCAAGTTGCCCTGGTTTTCCCCTATGAATTCGTGTTTGCTTGGTGCCAGTTCCCTGGTTTTCACTAGCAAACAAGTTATTTATTTTTATATGTTTTTTTATATATATATTTTTATGTATTTTTTTATTTTTTTATTTTTTTATTTATTTTTTTTTATTCATCTACAAGACTGGAAGATGGCTAAGCCTGGTGTGCCATAATTTCCAGTTCTGTATCCTCTACCAGTTGTTTCATAAATGCTTCCTTACTGATAGGCCTATTATAAACTTTGAGCCTATGTCCATTCACTACAAATGAGGTGGAGTCCTGGTCGATTGTCCTGATCTTTACTGCTCCATTATCAAAAATTTCGTCAATTTCATATGGGCCTAGCCAGTGTGTTGTGAACTTTGCTTTGAAGTCTTTGAATTTGGAGTCAAAAAGTAAGGCCCAGTCTCCCTTGTGAAATGTCTTAGTTTTGATATATATGTCGTGCCACTTCATTCTTTGTCGTTGCACCAATGTGGTATGCTCTATGGCTTGCTGACGATGCTCATCTAATTGATTCAGTTCCATAATCGGTTGATGTTGTGCTTCAGTCAGGTCTAGTCCTAGTTCAACTGCTAGTTTGTATGTTTGTATCTGAAACTCTATAGGCAATAAGGCCTCTTTGCCATATACCAACTGGTATGGACTAAAACCAATTGTATTCTTCCATGTGATTCTATAGGCCCATAGTGCATCTTTTAACTTTTCAGACCAATCTCTTCTGTTCAGCTGTACTATTTTAGTCATGATATTTTCTAGGACTTTATTTGTTTATTCAACCTGGCCATTTGCTTGAGGGTGATATGGTGTAGACTTCCCGTGTTTGATCTTGTATTTCTCTGTTATATCTCGTACTAGCTTTGATGTAAATTGTGCCCCTTGATCTATTACAATTTGTCTAGGTACTCCGTATCTTACAAAGATTTCTTAAAAGAGAAAGGTGACCACTGTATCTTCTATTGCTTTGTTCACTGCTTTGGCCTCTGCCCATTTGGTTACATAATCTGTGCATACTAGGATGTACCTCTTTCCATTTGATGGTGGATTAATAGGTCAAACAAAGTCAAGTTCCCATTGCTCAAATGGTTCTATGAGGACCTGTGGCTTGAGCGGCATCTCATCTAATGTGATTGGTCTCCCTATTCTTTGGCAACTGTCACATTGCTTGACATATGCCTTAGAGTCTCTGAAGATGGATGGCCAGTAATAGCCCAATTGCAGCACCTTATATGATGTTTGTTTGTCTGCAAACTGACCACCACATGGTTCATCATGACATGCTCTCAGAATGTCTAATATTTCATCTTCTCGCACACATTTTCTAATCATCATGTCTGAACCAGTATAAAATAAATCACCATTTACCCAACTATACCTAAAACTTTCTCTAACAATTTTTCCTCTTTGCTTCTTAGTGAATTGAGTTGGAAACTTTCCAGAAGATAAATAATTTGCAATGTCTGCAAACCATGGTGTTTTTACTGTTATGGCAAACAGGTGTTTGTCTGGAAAGTTGTCTACAACCGGATTTGGGTCGTTGGGTGAATGTATGCGGGACAGAAAGTCAGCCACTTGATTTTCCTTGCCTAGCCGGTCTTGTATTGTGATATTAGATTCTTGCAATAACAGTAACCATCTTGTTATTCTTCCATTGGTGATGGGTTTATTCATCAAGTATTTGAGTGCTGAATGATCTGTATGAATGAAAACTTGATATCCTGTTATATAGTGCTTGAATTTGTTTACTGCATGTATAACGGCTAACATTTCTTTCTCTATGACTGTGTAGTTCAATTCTGCGGGTGTTAGATTCTTGCTTTTAAAGTATATTGCATAATTGAACAAGTTCTCTTTCTGCCCAAGAGAGGCACCTATCGCAGTATCAGATGCATCAGTTGAAATATGAAATGGCAAAGACCAGTTTGGCCCACGGAGAATGGGTACCACTGACAATTTTTCTTTTAATATTTGAAATGCATTTTGACAACTATTTTTCCATTGAAATTAAACATCTCTTTCTAATAGTTTGAACAGAGGTTGGGCTATTTTACTAAAGTTTTCAATGAATCATCTATAGTAGCCTGCATAGCCCAAAAAACTTCTTACCTCTTTTGTGTTGTAGGTGGCATTAGGTTAACTAGGACTTGGATTTTTGCTGGATACACCTTAATTCCTGAAGAGGAAATATGGTGTCCCAGAACTATACCTTCTGTCAACATCATATAGAATTTTTCGTTGCTCAATGACAAATTTTTTTCTATACATCATTTCAAGACTTTCTCGAGATTGTTGAGGCAATCATTATACGTGTTTCCATAAACTGTGAAGTCATCCATATAAACCTCTACAAATTGATGGACTAGATCAGCAAATATAGCAAGCATTGCTCTTTGGAAAGTTGCAGGTGCATTGCATAAACCAAATGGCAAGACATTATATGCATAGGTTCCCCATGGGCAAGTAAATATTGTCTTGTCTTGGTCTTCTGTTGCTATTCTAATCTGGTTGTATCCACTAAACTCATCCAAGAAGGAGAAAAAATTCTTTCCGGCTAATGAGTCTAACACCTGGTCAATGAATGGTAGAGGAAAATGATCTTTTAGTGTGGCTTTGTTTAATTCCTGATAGTCTACACATACCCTCCATTTTCCATTTTTCTTTGGTACTATTACCAATGGAGAAACCCATTGACTATCTAAAATAGGATAGATGAATCCAACATTTAATATTTTTTGCAATTCCTCCTTCACTATTTCTTTCATCATGGGATTCATTCTTCTTTGAGGTTGCCTTATAGGTTTGATTTGATCATTTGTATAAATGTGGTGGATACATGTGCTGGGATGGATTCCTTCCATATCAGTATAATCCCCAACAACGGCGCCAAAATGTTGAGCTAATTTGTTTACCGAAATTAAAACAATTATTTCTTATCAATCTGGGTTGTTTATGCTTTGATGCAAGTTCACTATATGTGAAGATCAGATGTAATCAAACCTTGAAAGATAAGCTATTCAAAAGCTTAAAGCAATACATCCTACAACTCTAATTCAATTAGTTTAATGAGGAGGAAAAAAATATTGAAATGGTTCTTGACTCAAGAAGTCCACTTTTGCCTCAACTACCACTTAATGAATCAGAGATTAAAACCAAGAACTTAAGATGGATAAATTGTTAATGAAAGAAGCTCTTAACTTAAGAGACACATAAGATGTTTCATCATAATTCATTCATCTCAATACCAAAATCACAATAAGAAACTACTTGCATGCAAACAAAGGAAACTAGTTTTAATTCATCATTTTAGTAGAAGGGATGCTCAACTTGAACACTTGTTTTTCCAACTTAATAAAGTGATGATAAGATAAGAACTAATGAAATCAATCACCATGCATGAATCATAAATCAATCTGAAGTAAAGCTTTGAAAAACCAGTTCTACAATAAACAGATTACAAGAAATAAAACTAGTTAACAAGGAAGTGTACTTAGCTTGGAGTGGGGGGCCGCCACCCTTGCCTTGCACACTTGAGAAGTGATATCAGAAGCTCAAATTCAGTCACACATCCATATCATTGAGCAGAAAAATAATAATAGCACAAGTCTTCAAATTAAGTCTTCAATCCAAAGGTGTCACAGCATAAAAGTATAATAAGTCAATACATAAGCCATCAAAGTTTTGGCTCTTAAATAAGAAGTCTCATGAAACAAACTGATCTATATTCACTCTAACAAACCCATCTAATCTAATCCATCTATCTAAGTCAAATTCATTACTCCCATCCCAAGAAATATGAACAATCCCATAGAATCTCAAAACGGCCCTATTTCTATGGTATTTCTGAATTACTAGTCATGATTGACTAGCACCAAATGGGCCTAATAAAGCTTGTTTTGTTCGAAATAAGCATAGTTGGCTTAGTCCTAGTTCCCAAGCTATCCATCCATGCATTCAATGCATGCCCAAGTATCCTGAAACCACATCAACCATAGAGCTATTACGGGAATTTCTGAATCTGCCAAATTTGCACTTAAAACCAAACTTTCATAAAAACTTTAGAAATTGAAAAATTAAAATTAAATACCTGAATGGATATCAAATATACATCGAAATGGGATGAATGAAGTGAAAATGGATGGTAAATAGATGGATTAGTAAGTTTCTTAAAGCAAAAATAAGACCAAAACTAAGGCCCAACAACGATTCTCTCACAGAGCATGTGATTTATTATTTGAGCCGAGGCTTGATAGGTCCTGAACTTCGCTATTCTCCTGTTGAGAAGTTGGTTTTAGCAGTTGTCCATGTTGTCCAGCAACTCCATCATTATATCTTGCTATGAAAAACTTTTGTCTTAGCAGCGGTCAATCCATTTCAATTTGTCCTGAGTAAGCAAGTGATTGGG
The DNA here is from genome assembly GCA_000404065.3 of Pinus taeda. Lineage (NCBI taxonomy): Eukaryota > Viridiplantae > Streptophyta > Pinopsida > Pinales > Pinaceae > Pinus > Pinus taeda. Next base: position 20,273 of record APFE031261616.1, read on the forward strand.
GGCAAATATAATCGATGGATAGTCATTTTACAAGAATTTGGTCTCGAGTTCTTGTCCACCAAGTCTAAGAAATCCATGGTTTTTGCCGAGTTAATTTCCGAGATGTATTGTGGAGAGGACACCTTTATGAGGAAAGTTTTCCTGACGAACATTTATTCCTTATCTCCTCACTCGAGCCTTGGTATGGAGATATCATTGTCTATCTCTAGACTTCGAAGTTTCCCTCTACTTTCCTTAAGGATTAACGCCGAAAATTACGTCACCTGGCCAAAAGTTATGTTATCATTGGTGATACATTATATTTTCGAGGGGTTAATTCAATCCTTCGGCATTGTTTAATGCTAGAGGAAGCAAATTCAGTGCTCAATGACTGCCACAGTGGAGCTTGTGGTGGTCATCTTTCAGGGCTTTCTACAGCTCAGTGTATCTTGCGTGTCAGCTATTTTTGGCCTTTGCTCTTCAAGGATTGTGTTGAAGTGATCAAACACTGTCACCCCTGTCAAATCTATACTCAGAAGATGCACGCACATCCAGCTCCTCTTTTCCCCGCTGTCACTGTCAATCCTTTTACTAAGTCGGGTATTGATTTTACGACTTGTAATCCGCTTTCAGCAACAAATCACAAGTACATTATCGTGGTTGTAGACTACTTCAAGAAGTGGGCTAAGGCCATGCCCACTTATAAAAACGATAGTGAAACAATGACATTGTTCCTTTTTAATCATATTATCTCAAGGTTCAGTATCCTGAGAGATATTGTCACTGACCATGGCAGTCATTTCTAGAATGAACTAATGTTTGAATTGGCTCTCAAATTGGGTTTCAGGTAGGAACATTCGTCTCCTTATTATCCTCAAGCCAATGGACAGGTTGAGGTAGTGAAAAAAACCCTTAAGATGATCCTATAAAGGACGATTGACAAAAATCATTCCAATTGGCATCTTATGTTGTATCTGGATCTTTGGGCATACCGAACCTCCTTAAAGACTACTACAGGTTTTACACCTTTTCAGTTAGTTTATGGGATGGAATCTATCTTTCCTATTGAATGTACAATTCCATCTCTTAAGTTAGCTACTGAGCTCCTTCCAGAGACTTCTAGTCTCAAAGAGTGCCTCCTTCATTTGGAACATCTCGATGAGCAGCGTCAAGATGTCGCCACAATCTACAAGGCTCATAAGAAAAGGGTTAAAACTCAGTACGATAAAGTTGTCCGTCCTTGAGTATTTTCTGAAGGCAACCTTGTCTTGGTCTACGACCAAGATAAGGACACCTTGCAGGTAGGCAAGTTCAAGCATATGTGGTATGGTCCCTTTATAATTAAACGAGTTTTAGGAAAAGGGGCGTATGAGTTAATCAGTTTTGAAGGAAACAAGTTGGCGGAGCCTTGAAACGGGCTCTACCTCAAGAAGTACTTTGCTTAAGTAGCAACTAGGAAATGGATTCTTTGTACATTTTGTATATGTGTACATATCTCATCGAATTTTTTTGATATCGACACTTTTTGGTCTGTTGTGGCAAGTGTTGATGGATGACTTGGTCTATTTTCGATTTGCTGATGGTGCTAGTTGGCACACTCAAAACCTCGCTTCTGCAGCTTGGGTACTCTACTATCCAACTAGTCAGTTGATGGTGTCAAGGGGGGTATGTATTGTTCCCATTTCAAATAATATGGCTGAGTATACTGTCGTCATTAATTTACTATCCGAAGCAATTTCTTATGAAATCAATACATTGGTAGTTTATCTTGATTCAAAATTGATAGTGTCATAATTGAATAACATTTATCAGGTAAGGGATCCATGTTTATATCACCAGTATTTAAGGGTGAGGTTGTTGAAAAGATCATTTACTTACATTAATTATTTTCGCATTCCAAGATCTCATAATTGGTTAGTTGATTCTATCGCTAATCAAGCATTAGACTGGCACATCAATCATTCATCACAATAAAATCAAGCATCAAAAAGTCGAATTATATATAAATATATATATATATATATCATAAAACATCTTGAGTGTACATAAGTGTGTCCAAAATAATAGACAAAATTGGGACCCAAATGTCCATAATCATGTCCAATACAACTAATGCCTCGGCTCAAGATGAGTGGCTAAGTAGGCAAATACTGTGTTGGCCACACGCCTAAGACTGCGAACCTAGTCTCATGGCATACCAACCACATGACACTGCATATCTATAGGGATATCCTCTATGGCCTCCATCGGTACTCGGTGAGTTAGTCTCACCAAGTGCCGATGAACTATGTGGTAGAAGTCGCTCTGTGTCTGCAGCCACCCCTTTGGCCCCTCGGCTATGACGTCCATGCCATGGGAACCCATCTGGTCGCATCGGCCCAATATCTGGAACATGATCATCATATTAGTCATTTGAATCCTATTAAAAATATTTTTCAAAATTCATTATTATATTTGAAAAATCATAAAATCAAAAACACTTACCTATGTCGCCCCATCCTATGGTTGGTGGTAATACTAGATCGGTATCTCCTCGAAAGTCCAACCGAGCATAAGGGTAGTCATTTATGGTGATGATCTGCTGCTCCCACCAGGAGATGAAGTCATCATCAAATGCAGTCCGTGGGACGTCCCCACCTCCTAGAAATTTCATCAAGTTAGCTCACCTGCCCATTTGTGGATCTCGTGGGGTGTTGATTGAAACCAACACTCTAGGACGAAGTGCAGGGACACTCTTGAAGAAAAAAGAGCACAAGATAGTTCCATATCCGAAGTTTTTGGTCTATCCCTTCTTGATAGAAGTAAGTTGGTTTTTCAGGTTTGCAAGAGGAGGAGTGCACCAATCAAAGACGATGATGAGGCAGTCTACCGCCAAGCTCATGGCTAGCCATGATGCCTGGTGTAAAGAAGCTAATTTTCTTACTCTAGCTATGGTGAACAAGATTATCCTCAACGATAAACTCTCCACATGCTTGATTGGAATTTGACTTCCAATCTTTTCTAGATGTCCCAGGCAATATATATGTATGTAGTCCTCGATCAAGAGACTGCCTCGTGACTAGCCCGTGGAATGCTCTACCTCTCCCCTCGGGGAAATGCCTGTGATGAAATAAATGTCTTAAACCTCTATCTTGAGTAGCATCTGGTCAATCATAAACAAGTCATCCTCGATGCTCCAGTAGTGAATGAGCATTTCGAGCAAGCGGGTGTTTGCTTTCATATTTGGCATTTTAAAGAACTTTAGCAAACCACATCCCCGTAAGGCATCCAAAGAATTAGGATCATTCATAACCTCATCATCCACTAAGGTATGCTCTCTTTCTCTCCAAGTGAAAGGCATCCTGAAGAAAAAATGAATTTAGACCTTTAGTTTTTTTGTTTGAAGTTTTCACGGTGTATATGCGGGTCCATTTTACACACAGTTATGTGTAGCGCTTGCGTATATGCAAGTTTCATATATCCAACCCGCATATAAGCCGCAACAAAATTTTTGACAAAAATTCAACAGTAAAACTTGAATTAAAAATTCTAAAACTAGTCACAATTGAATGCAAGACAAGTTTAAGGGTTACCTGGTGGCTTTGGAAGGATCTAAACACTTGAATTTGGCGTATGGAAAAAGTTTTCTCCTTTTGCTCCACTCTTTTGCTCTCAAAATCAAATGGTGAAAATGGTGACTCCAAAAAATATTTTATAGGCTTTGAAAATGCAAGAAAAAATCAAACTTGATTTTGTTTTGTCTCATGTAACTTTTAATCTGGGAGCTTGGAATGTCGAGAATGGTTTGATTTTCGGGACATTTTGGATTCTTTTTCGACAGTTTCGATACGGTTCCATGATTGCTGACTCGTCATGGTAGGTATCGTTTTCTCATTGTCATATAGGTTAGGGAAGCCATTTTTCCATTGCCTTATGCATACTAGCCTCCATTTGTCGATATACTTTCCATAGGGTCGATCCCATCATGTTATGGTTCGTAGACCACCTTCACTCGTTGATTTTTAAATCATGACATGATGGTAGAACCATCCTTTTCATGGGCATCGTATTTAGTACCTCACTGACATTTTTTGACCATGCTGCTTCGATCTGAGTAGGCTCGGGAGTCCTATATAGTCCCGCCATGACTTATGCAATGAAGACTCATTCCTATTTGCTTCTTCGCTTCATTCTGGCCTTATACCCTAGAGGCTCCTTTGTGTTAAGTTATACTATTGCATTGCATTTTAACCATTTGCACCTTTTGGCCTTGATCGGGCTTCACTTGGACTCATGCTTAAGCCAGCTTTTTACCATGATGACTGCAAAATCAAACTTGCATACCTTTGACTTTTGCAACTTGACACACCTTGATCTATGGAAGGAACACACCTTTGAGTGTCTTTGACCAGTTTTCACCTTCCTGCATTGAGCATAGGATTGTTCCAATCCTAGGAACTGGATCATCTGTTTCACCGGCACTCATTCTTTCCACTTTTCTATAGCATTCTTTTATTCTTTTTCCAACTTAAAGAAAAAGACAAAAAATTATATATTCCAAAAAGAGCGGGAACATGACAATATTTCCATTTATTGTTGGCAGCTAGAGTCAGTCATGTCGCCCTTGAACAAAGCACTCAAAAAAAAGTCTCCTCCATTTCGGTGAGATTTCGTTTGACTTAGGTATGCCTTAAACTTGTTATTCAGTCAGTTCTCCCCCAATTGGTTATCTCTTCCAATCATATGGAGGGTTCGTTCATGCCTCTTGCATGACGAACTTAAATAGAGTCATCATATGCCATCACATAGTCACATTCAGTCGTGCTTTTGTTCAAGGGAAGTTAACCTAAGTCAGCCTCTCTAAGGTGTCTCTTGACTCATTTTTCAGTCGGCCATCCCTAGTTGTCAATGTCTTGTCTATCATCACATCAGTTATATTGGTCCTTTACTCATGCCAATTTGAGAAGGTCTCCATTGACTTCTTGCTAGTGGGTCCTGTCCTTATCGATGACAACATCTTACTTTGAGGATGGGCCTAGAGCTTCACCCTGGCCCTATTTTCATTATTGATAGGTCACCTTGTGCTCAGTATCATGGGTCTTTGACTGAGTGGTTTCCCTTGTGTTCAACATCAGCCTACACTATCACACATTGGGATTCGTGCAGTACCTTGGTTTCCATTTGACCCTATTGGTGGATACCTCATCTCTGTGTCAACTTTCATTATTGGTTGGTTCAGAGGGTTTATGTCGTGCGCTAGCCACATCTTGTGTACACCAGAAACGTGCTTCGGTTGGGTTACTACATCTTTTTTTCGTCTAATTCCCTCCACATTATTGGCCTACGGGTTACACTCATGCTAGATTAATGAAGGATGCCTTAATGCCTTCCTTCTATTATATCTTTCCCTATCGACTATGACTCAATGCTCTGGGGCAAAGATTTAGAGTCCATTTGGCAGTACCTTGGGGTTTGCAGTCATTAGTGGTAGATCCTTTACTATCGATATTGGGAAACCATCATTGTCTCCTGATCGATAGATTCTTATAGATGTTCGACTCCAGCTCATCTATTCACACTTGTTAGATTGTACTGAGTACCTTGATGCTCATTATCATTATCGGTGATTACTCTCGTGTTTGTTAACAGTATACATCAATGACCGATAATCAAACAATTTCTCACATGGTTGACTTCAGATAATTTATTCCCATGGTGTAGAAATGCACCACGGTAGCTAGTGAAGACCTCAGGTTGCATCAACATTCATTGGTTCACTTGACAGTTGCTCCTATTGCTGCTAGTTGATACCACTCCACCTTATATGTTGCAGTCATTCATGGTGACATTCTATATGTTGGCACCTGAGTTTGCAATGTAGTACCATCTTACTCCATCATGTACATTTGGTACTTTTTGGGATTAGACTTTGATATCAGTGATCCACTTCATCCTTCAGCATCATTGACATTCTTATATGTGATATTTAGACATGTACTTGTTCGATCATGATCAGATGATCCATCATGTATTTTCCAGTGTCTATATTTGTATACTTAGTGGATCCTCTTGTACTTGATATGTGGTTATGCTTTACCTTCTCTGAGCATGGGTATACCTGCCTCAGACAATGTTTCTTTCTGATCACTTTGTGTGGCTTGGTAGGCTGAACTCTGGTGAAGTCCTTCTCATTTTTTGACAGATTTCCTTTCCATGCACTTTCTTAATACATTTTTTCCATCATGTACCCCTTCTGACCTCATATATTAGGGGGCATCTATTATAGCTCTAAGTCTCACTCTTGATGTTTGTGATGCTACACTCATGGCCTAGGGCAACCCCTCCTTCCAGACCTGGTCCAAATATTTAAAAAAAAAATGTTTTACTCCCTATACACGACATTTCCCTGAGATAAACACGTGTGTACACGGGTCTGCATATACCCATCCCGTGTGTATGTCTTAAAACACTTAAAAAAAATTAAATATCCTTAATTTCAGGTGGAGATCACGGGTTTTACCTGTTGATTACCTATTAGTGCCCGTAGCCCAACTGTTCCCAATGAATTCCCAACTAAAAAACTACTTTGGGAGAAGTATAAAAGGCTTCAATGGGAAGGCCTAAGGGGGGAGCAGAGAGAGAGAAAGATCACTCGCTGAGATTATCCCTGACCAGGTCTGAAGATCCCTATGCTTCCAGCACTTCCCCCATTACAGGAAACCCTTGTTTCCTTGTGTTATGATGTCTTTCTAATACTCGAGATATCTTGGAGTAAGTCATGGAAGGAGTTTGTTGAAGGCTTGAGACTGGATGAATCCGGAGGACGGTTCCACTTGGAGCCTATGAAAGGAAGACCCAGGTGAAATCATTCCTTTCTGTACTTTAGTTATCTATAATAAAAGAAACACTTGTCATGTTCCTGATATAAATCTTCTTCATGTTTATGACATCAATTTTATGATTCACATATGAATGGTTGTTTTAATTGTATAACTAACTACCTTTCAATATGATATGAAGATGACTTCTTTATGATGCTTGGTCAATATACTGCTCTACTTTCTGGAATTGATTGTTTTGCAGGTTGAAGGACTAAAAGGAACTCCAAGAGAGTTTGGACCCTGGCTGGATCTTCCCAAACAAAGGACCCCCAAGTGCACCTCTCTTCGTATAGTTTGTTTATATTAGCATCATGGTTGTGTGGAATCTGTGTTTTTCTTTGTAGATAACCTCCAATCTGCTAGGGTAACAACCCAAGACCCTAGGGGAATTTGTCCCTTAACAGTCTGAATGGAAAATATGATCCACTCAACTAAAAATCCTTTGGTCTAACTATAAATTTTGTATCCATTCTAGGATCCTCATTCCTCAACTCAACATTGTAAGTAAATATTGTTTTTCTCTTGTCGATCCAATCAAGTAGAGAAAGATAGGGGGAAATCAATTAACGAGAAAACCAATATCAGAGGTTTATATTACCTTCTTTGAAGGAAAACCCTCTCCTACACTCAATAAATTAGGATCCCTCTTCTTCTCGAGTACATAAATAAGTTCCTAAGCACAGTTCTATAAATAAAATAAATAAAGGGCGAAAGAAGAGAGAGGCTTCATGTGCATAGAGGTGAAATAAGTAACTTCATTAGGGTATTGTTTAGGCTCATTTGAAGCGAAGAAATTCTTGTGTTCCTATGGTAAATCTACCATGGTACTTTCTAGGCCTGCTGGTAGCAGAGCAACACCATAGATGAAAACTCATACTCAGATTATCTTAAACTTGCATGTATATACTACCCTTTCATAGAAAGAAACAACTTTGATTTGGCAAGTCTTGATATGCTTTCAACTGAGCAAGGGAATGAAGGGGGCTATATCTCTAACCATGTTAACTAGGGAATCCAAGGTAATCTGCAAGGTGAATCAATACTTCCTAAACTATTGAGACCTTGCACTTAGATAATTAAACCTAAATAGATAAGTTGGATTTCTACCAATGTGTCATCAAGTGTTGAAATTGCGATCAACACCCTCCAAAATTCTTCTTACACTTGAGTTTTGGATCCTACTCTCATGGAGATACATGCCACTCTTGTTGAGGGAATTTTCCCATATGAGTGAGATTTCCTGAGAACATCTTGTGGAGATACATGACAATCTGGTTGGGGGTATTCATCCTTGCAATGACAAAGACTATTTCATGTACATCATCATCATTTGCAGCATTTAATGAAGCGACCTCCCCACTCTTGACACCGGGACCTGAAAAATGTAACCCACACTGGGTGAACTCCATTATTAATGTGTTATGTGTTCTTGATTTCATGGTTTTTGTTATGTTTCATCTTATTTACAACATGCACATGTGGGTTTTCATACTCTTTTATATGTAATTCTGTTAATATCATAGAAGTAAAATATCGTGGATAATTATGATAGCTTAAGAGATTCAAATCATCAAGTGATGAGCATCACCTAGTCATGAGCATCATTGATGTATCTTTTCCTCCAATACTTGTGCACTAAGTGTTTTCTAAGGTATCCTCCCTCTCATAGTTCATTAGTACCTCCAACGATAAGTGACCTAGCCTTTTGTTGCCACCCTAAGTGAAATGTGCATCCCAGATGGGTAATCAACTATTGTTGGAGAGAATTTCACCCTCCTAACAACTAACCCTTTCAACCCTTCGATGTGCACCCTTTCACCCTCTTTATCCTCCTTGATCACATGAGTGAATCCTAAACCCACTAATGATTCACCTCTATGCTTCGTACTTGTGCCCTATGCTCTTGAGTTCTCTCTCTCTCTCTCTCTCTCTCTCTCTCTCTCTCTCTCTCTCTCTCTCTCTCTCTCTCTCTCTCTCTCTCTCTCTCTCTCTCTCTCTCTCTCTTGCTTGAGCGCACAAGAGAACCTTGAATACCTCTTGCGAGCCTTGACCTTTCACTGCTTTCAACGTATTGAAGTGAATAGTGGAGCCTTCTTAAGCCACTAATTAGTTATACTATGCCCTCCTAATCAAACCTCCTTTTAACCCTCTCATAGGCCTATCATGAGGAAATCATTCCATGAGCTAGGTATCAACAGAATAGATGTTTTAAGGTTGATATTTCCTCATCATGAATTATTTTCATTGAAAGGAGTACCTTCCTAGCAGGACAAGGTGATTCTGAAGAGCAGATAGCAAGGAGAAAGTATAAAGAAACACCTGCAGAGAAGAAGCTCTAATGAGCTATCATGGGGAATAAATCATATCATGGACCAAGACAAAAAGAAGACATTTCATGATGACTAAGAGGATTATGATACTGATCAAAATCGCTTTGGAGGGTGAAGATAAGCAACAAAGTGTATCTTTAATGAAGATGAAGCATAGATCAAATCTACCATCAAGAATGCAAGATGAAGCAGCAAGGAAGATAGCTTGGCATTGCCCCCTCATCATGAATACCATTTCATCATTTCCAAGTTGTAACTTATACAAGTGTCATCATAATGGACAATATGTGTCCATGTGTCATGCCACACCATCATGTGGAATGTAATGATGTATATTCAAGGAAAAGGACAGAATGCAGTCTGTGGAGGTTCAAGAGTTGTTTAGAAGTCCAAAGTACATACTAGAGGTCCAAGAGTCATGTGGATATGAAAGGTCATTCCTCTTGTTATAAAAAACAACCTCATAACTCAAGAAAAGGGAATCTTTGAAGGTTGAAGCTTTGGAGAGCTTGTCTTTGATTCTGTGCTAAGAGTAGGAGAGAAACTATTCTTTGGAGAACCAAGAAGTGACTTCATGTTCCACTACTAGAACTACTGCCTCACCATTTTAAGTGTATACTTGGATTTTTCACCTTATAATTGAAGCTCAATGAGCCAACACATTTTCATGTATGTATTGTGAATATCTTATGGAAATTATTTAGATGTTTGTTATATATGTTTCATTCATATGTACTAAGGAAATTGAGCTATTTTGGTGGCATTAGTACTTATCTTGTTGAAGGTGTGTTGTATTGGTTTAATGATTGTTGTGTTTACGTGAACTATATTGCTAGATAACTAACTCATATTTATTTTCACATGTGTCTCTCCTAGGTTAGTAATATAATTCATTCTAGAGGCTCACTTTTGTATCCCCCCTGCAAAAGTCTCATTTTATACATTACAATCGGTGTTTAACAATGTCAACTTACTTGCTTGTTAAAGGGTTATGTATATAATGTCTTATTTTATTCATTGAAACCAAGGTGAACCTTATAGTTATGGTGGTTAGGAAGATACTCTGGATGGGGCTCCTTCTCCAAACGATGTGAGGTCTAATTGAGACTTCACATCAGGGAGACCCCTTGTATGTTAGAGATATCCATCACCATCAAAAACACAGTTACACTTTTGTAATGATAAAATAATGGCCTCAATTGGAAGTCATATGAGAAACTCGTGCCTCTGAAAAGTTGATCTACTACAAATTGACCACCATAGTTTGAGAGGACGCCAAGTTAGCCCACATCACTCATGGAAAAGGGGATATCCATGTAAACATGATAAAGAAAGTTCTAGAAGGTACATTATTGTAACTCTAGTTAACAGTTAAAGGTGTCAAACTTAACTACTCGTAGGCTATCTATTTATTTTATAACCAAGCCACTAGCAGGATAAGGGTTTCCATACTACTCTATTGACGTTTGTTCCATACATGAGCATAGTAGCTAAGAGTGGATAGAGTGAGAGAACTTAGAGAGGGTGTCTTTTATTTAGCAAACCATGGTCCATAATTCTCATTCCTTTGTAATTACATCCATTTTCATTTATAGAAATAAAGAGAAACACATCCTCACTGTAAAATTGGGTTTTCTCCCAAATTGGTTTCCCAAGTCACATCTTGTGTTAATATTATTTTGTGAATGATTTCTATATTTTGTCTTTATTTCTTGCATATTTATATTTTTCATGCATACATATTTTATATTAACCTAATAATTCCATAAATATAATGAAAAATTAGCCCTCATAGTATACATTTAATAGTTCAATTAAAAAAAAGTATCAGGCCTATTGTGAAAAACTATCCAGTGGAATATCCATAATGATTTATCAATAATATGGTATTATAGAAAGTATATTTGGGTATTTTTGGGGAATTTTTAGGGGTTCAAGATTGGTTTAAGGAAACAATTGTAACACCCTTAACATTTCTAATGACTATGTTAATAACCTGCAAGATTTGGCAAAGGAGAGATTCACAATGTTGGAAGAGCAAGTCAAAGATATTAGTTGTAATATGAACCTGTTGTGCTCTACAAACAACCCCCATTTCATATCATTTTTATTCATAAAACATTAACCTATGAAATGGGTCCCTTTAAAGAGAAATTGATATCAATACTTTTATTTTTCAAAAAGTCCGATAATCAAATGAATGCATTTATAAAACCCTTTTTGAACAATACCCTTTTAAAAGAAATAAAATGATTCTTGGTCATTGCGATAAAGCGATCGCAAGATCGCATATCGCAATGACATAAGAGATATATATAAGTGGCACAAAGCTTTCCGCCGATGCGATATCACAATCGGCGATCGGCAATATCCAATGCACATTTCAAAGTGCCCCATACCATTAGCCCCGATGCGATGCGCAATTGGCGATCGGCGATTGGCGGGTTACCTTTACTTAAGTCTTGATGCGCATAAAGCTTTTCGCCGATGCGATATCGCATTCGGCGATCGGCGGTACCCAATATACATTCTTAAGGCGTGCTCGTCATATACCCGATGCGATGTGATAAAGCACGGTTTTCGATAACAAGCCGTTAAGTGATGGGATAGCTCAATTCATTCATATTTAAGGCTTAATCACTTGCGCTCAGCTGCCAAAACATCCATTGCATGCTTAAGGGGATTATTCGCCAGAATAACGATTTAATGGGCATTTAAAGGATGACAGGTTTTATATGGCCAAATAATGGAATCATGTCTTAAAATCTTTCTATAGATTGTCTCGGCGCCTGTTTGAAAAGCTCAAATATATTATTGTGCACCTATTCGTATGTTATTGTCACTTGCAAGCTTTCATTGTTATCTCTCTGTATTACGTGCAATTGCCTCTCTATGCAGAATTCATTCATAGACAGGAGTTTGAGCATGATGGGAAAGAAATCAAAGAAGACTACAGGTGCTTCTGCTCCACCAGTCACAAGACAAGCTACTGTAAACAAGAAGAAAGGCCTAATTTCTGATACTAAATGCACGGGTCTCACTAGAGTTACTTGGCAAGGCACTTACGACTTAATTGAAGCCGAGAAACCGCAGAAGATGGTAACAGAAGCTACCGCGGATTCACTACGGAAGTCTGATTGTACTCTCAAAGATTTAGCCGACTCTTTCCTTCACAGAATAGCAGCCAAGGAGAAAATTCTCCCATACACAGACGTTGTGCGATGGGCGATTGAAGAAATCCCAATCATGGACAGAACTTTCAGCACCAGAGACGGGAGGATTTTTGGATCATTCAAGGCAAATGTATCATTTGCCCAAGCCAGAGAAAATATATAACAACGCCTTCCTGGAGAAGTTCGCAAGCGAAAACGAAATTGAATCCGAACCCATCAAGGATTGGAGACAAAATCCAAACAAGCACAAACACGAATCTTCTGGTAAGTATTCGGTTGATTCTTTGGCTTCTCCTTATTGTTATGCGGGTATAATGATGTGCAGGCTATGGGGATTACACAACTCTGCTAGTTTTACCATAGAAATGGTTCCTCTTATGGAGGCAACAGTAAACAGTATAATTATGGATTGGGCTACTATTCTCTCGGATAAACTAGCAATAACTGTTCGTGATTTTAGAAATAAGACTGTGGTCACTGAAAGGAAAATCCCCCCATTTTACTATAGTGCATATGTCTTAGACACATTATGTTTCAATTCCGAATTTCCTATTCTCGGTTGGAGGTGGACTGCACAGGACCCCTCGCCCATTCATATATATCACCAAAAATTGTGGAATTCTTCCTACAAAAACCACCTGTATCAAGTCTGCAATGGCTTTATGGTGCCCATTTGCTATTCCATTTTTGATAAACCCATTTCCAAGATTTCCTATCAAGCTTCCTTTGATTTACCAGCAGTGGCAAGTTGGTTTGGAGAAGAGAAATTTACCTATATCAGAGTTTACGGTAGCCAAGCCAACCCACATGTTCTCCCTTTATATGTCCCAGATAAACTGCTAGCAAGAGAAATCGCTTATCAGATTACGGCTGAGAGTACTACACAGACTCTCAAAAAAGAAAAGAAAAGAGGTTGGCCCTCTTTTCCCTTGAGATGTGGTGTCTTTACGTTGCATGATCTTAAACATGCAGAAAAAGAAGCCACAAAGATTCAATCTTTATCTCTGGCCACAATCCCAAACAGGGCATTTGATCCAAAGCTAGTTGCCTATGCTGCATTAGAACAAGCCAAATTGAAAAAGTTTGAGCATCAGGAAGATATGTTTGATGACCTGTTCAATTCAATTGAAACTATAGGTCAGGCTAAAGAACTCGCTAAGATGAAATATAATGATGAAGGGTTGACTGAGTTCAATAAACTTAGAGAACAGAGGTTGCAAACTCTGCCTCTAGATTTATTAGCAACAACCCCAGCGACATCGTCAAGCGAGTCTGGTCAGCAACAGTTAAAGGAACCTCCTGCTATAACAAAAGATCATAATAAGGAGCAGGAGGAAAAGCAAAGGAAAGAACAAGAGGGAAAGCATAGAAAGGAGCATGAAGAACAGCTGAAGAAAGAGCATGAGAATAAGCAACAGAGGGAACAAGAGGAGCATAAGAAGAAAGAGCAGGAGCAAGTACAGAAGGAGTCTCAAACTGATAAAAGGCAACAGACCACCACTGATGCCAATGTAGACACTACCACGGACCCTAAATTGCTCCAGGAATGGCAACAGTTTGATTCTATCATCAGTGGAGTAAAAGGCTTAAAAGATACAGACACTTCTAAGACCAGCGACATGAAAGACGATACTTCATCTCGGGTTCTAAGTGGAACCAGCGGCCCACCTAAGTCTAAGGATGTTGAAATAATTCCAAAATATCCCACCGATCAAATCATTCTGCAGGTAGAAGATATTCCTCCATTGGATGTTTTCTATAGCCCG